>DVZL01006636.1:0-11234 GCA_018236625.1 Lasaia peninsularis | reverse complement strand
TATGGTGTCTATAGGCCACGGTTGTCTCTTACCATCAGGAGACCCGTGTGCCTGTTCGCTGTCTTATACTATAAAACAAAAAGGCCACTAAAATAAAAACAATTTAAATTTGAAAATAGAACACAATTGAAAACTATTTAGAACACTAAAGGAAGAGAGTGAGGTCAGGCGTAACCGCCCGCCTCCCTTGATCATTTATAATGCCAAAATGTTTTAATTAAGATGCTGTAAAACGTAATTTACATGCAAATTCGGTTTATGTTAATGTGCCGCGTATATCTGTTTGGGTGCGTGCTTGCTATCTAATTTTGCGACAGTGTACGCCGTCATTATCTTGGCTCTAATGAGAAATCTGGCAACGGCTTGATGTTTGCATAATTAAACTTGTGGTTGGGAAGGTTCGTTTTGATTGTTGCCATGATAAAACACCCGCGCGACATCTGTTACGAATTTATAGACAATGCGTGATAAAGAACAGTTTATAGTTTTTTTTTCGGCAAAGGCAATTTATTTTTAAACCTTGTTCACACTTTTAGCTTTTATAAAATGGGTGATACATTTTTTAATAACAGTAAATTTTAATGACCGCCCCCATGGGCTGGTGGTTAGATATTAAAACAAACAAATGGGTGATAGATTTTCGATATTGATATGATTTTATACGTGTTATAATTTATCTATTGTGTTAAATATTAAAAGATGGCGTAGGTATCAAAGCACGTTTTTAAAGGGTTTCACTCTTTAAGTAAATATTTCTTCCACTATATCGTATAAATTTGGTTAAATTATAAAAATATACGGTGTTATACCATACTAGCTGTGTCCGCGACTTCGTCCGCGTTTTATTTAATTAATTTGTTTTAGAGAATTCTAAAATGAAATTCTAAAATAAAAGTAACTTAAACCGTTCCTTATTAGATCAACTGTCTGCCAGTGAAAATCCCGTCAAAAGCGGTCCAGCTGTTTAAAAGATTAGAGATTAAAAAATGTTGTTTTGGTATATGAATACCTTGTAAATATACATGTGCATTTATTAAAAAGCGTTTATTTTAGTATTACATACAGACACTTTAATTTTATTTATTTGTATAGATATTTTTATAGTTTAACCGTCTTCATTAAATGAGATGATTATATATTTCGACTGTATGTTCCTTTTAAGTAGATTGTAAACAGAGATATGATTTTCCTATTGGTGATAAATGCACTGAAAATATATCATCACGCTCATGTCCCCGAAATGGTAGGCAGAGGTATGGTATAGGCATGACGTGGTAGGTGGCAAGTCTGTCGTCGTATTAGCTGTAAATCCAAATCGAGGCAACGTTATGTTTCTTTACCCGGTAATCGAACCCAGGACCTCGAGCCTCAAAGTCGGATACCGACTACGCTCGACCACAGAGGAGAGATAAACAAACTGGGACAAGACATTGACTGGAACAAGACAACGGTATTGCCAACCTGAAAAATATACAGTTAACTTTTCTACACAGCTAAATAGTTTTTTTTATGGAAAAAGTAAACAAATGAGGTTGGTAGTTCACCGTATCGTAATTTATGACCGCTCCTAATATAAAAAAGTGTTCACGTCTATTATACCCGAAGAGGTAGACAGAGGTGTTCTAGTATATCCAGTGTGTTCTGGTATAGACTCGTAAGTCCAGTAAATATAGGCACTAGAACACATCCACGATTAGCCAAGGTACTAGGGTCCATGATGTGATAGATGGCAAGCCTATCACCACTTCGGGCACATTCCACCGGGAAATGTAATGCTTACTCAGAATAATCTGAATAACATTTAAGAAAAGTTTGCTGACCTTGGAATTGAAACTGGGACTCTACGCGACTAACGGTCTAACAGGCGACAGCCGTACCTTTATACCGAAACTCCGAATATAATTCTAAGTTTAAACTCAACATGAGATCTCAGCATCATGACAACGTAGGTGGTGATAATGTGGTTCTAAGTCCATGTTTTTATAAAAGTTTTGGAGATTAGAATAGGAAGTAAATTTTCATTCGATAACCTCGTTGGTCGAGGGGTTAGCTAACATACCTAACACCGCCAGCCAACGAGGCACGGATTCGATTCCTGCCGGGGCACGCATTGTGTGATGAATATCTATATCCGTTTTTGGGTCTTTATATTTCTATGTATTTCTATCGTTAACAACTAACACAATTACTCATTACACAAGCATATAATTTGCTTGATTCGGGGTTAATTTATGTAATTTTCCAGGATTTATTAACACAAAACTATATCAAATCTAAGATGACAAAACAAAATGACGCCCTCTCCATCCACAAGACATTCATTAGGACGAATTGTAACACAATTCCATTAATTTATTCCGATAACGGAATAACAAACCCCATCTCTGTATAAATTATATAAATACTATATTTTTTCCCTTCGCTCAGATTGGATTCGGCTAAATAAACTGAATTATATGCTACTTAAATGAGTGTCAAGTCGCCCCCCGAAAGGGTAACCTCCCAAAGGGCCACTTCTTCGCCTCACCCCAACATTCTTCCGAGATTTCCCGACGAAAGGAAAGTGGAATAAGTAATTTTTTAATAAAAAAAAATCTACAGTTTTAGTATGCCTAGTAAATGGTATACATCATACATACATATGCAGTAAACAGATGAAAATAATTTAAATAATGATATATAGCTACATTGATATTACTATAAATATTTTTTAGTGATGTTTTTAGTTTTAGGCTTATAAAAAAAACTTATAGTACGACTAAAGTATATTTTATAGATTAAAAATGTTAATCAAATTTCATTGAAATAAATAAAATTTTTTGGAATTTTGGCGGGATAGAAAGAAGATATGGACGCAGTTTTTTTCGTAATTATTGAAATTTGTATACCTGTATATTGAGTAAAATTAGCCGAATTTGGTAAACATTTTGTTCTAACGTGCACAAGTAAGTATTCATAAAGAAATTAGTATATCGTGTATTTTCTCGACGCCGTCAAATTTCGTTTGATGAGCGTAGATAAGGATGCCACTGTTTTACCTAAAACTGAAATAATTTTACGACAGAAGAGGCAGCATGACCAAAGGTCTTAGCCTGTGGCTAGAGGAAAAAAAGATTAATAATAATAATAAAATAATTATAATAATACTTCGATTGACAACGTTACGTAATTTAGATACTAAACAAGTACCTAGTTGTGACAAGAAAAATCAGCCATTACAGATTTTTTTTTAAATGTCTTATTAATTTTATTTTAATATTATATATGAGAATTCTACTTAAATATAAGGTTTTTACGTTTTTACTCACAAAGTAACAAATCTATTTTGTTTTTAAGAGTAAAACGAAGCTCTATTACTAATACTCATTGTCCGTCTGTCTGTCTGTCTTTCACCAGGCTGTATCTCAAGAACCGTAATAGCCAGACCGTTAAAATGTTCACAAATTATGTATTTCTATTGCCGCTTTAACAACAAATACTAATAACAGAATAAAATAAATATATAAAAAAATTATACGTCATTATGGTACGGAAACCTTTCGGTCCAACTCACACTTAGTCGGTTTTATTATTCATTTACTTTTGTTATATAAACTGTTATTTCTGAACGAAACTAAACTTCCGAACGCAACAAACACATACATGATTTCGCTAATCATTTCATTGCCTTATTCTATTAGCTGCAAGTCCTTGAGTAAAAAAAAACAAAAAAAAAAGGTTACTCGCTTAAATGTGTATGTAAAAGACAAAAGTAGGCTGCCCTCAGTGAAACGAATAGACTGGGGCGGCAAGCTTTTCTCACTCTCTTAAACGCTTTTGCTAACTGCACTGCGAACGTGCTACTTTGATAGTAACATCTCAATTGTTTCAATTAATCACACAAATGGAATATAAATGAAACGCTTGCGTGTTTGAGCATTAATTTTATTTTCTTGCTCGAATTTTAAATATTCGATAATATTACGTATGAAAATATTATATTGATTGTAAAAATTATATTAGTAATAAATAGTTTTATAATGTATCATTACTTTATTTAAAAAAATAGAAAAATCTATCGATTATCTTTCGCCGTCTCTCTGTCAGTGATAAGCCGCGTATCGGTAAGTAGTATATTTTACCACAGTTTTAGCTATTCCTCCCAAAATAGCGTCAGTGCTCGCCATTGTCGTGTTCTGGTTTGGAGGTTAGGATAGTAAAGTAGCTCAAGCAATAGGTTTACCATCCCAGCCTCAGGTTGCCATCGCATGGCCACCTTTGGAGTCTATAGGCGACGTGTATTTCTAAGCATCAGGAAAGCCGTCTGCTTGTTTGTCTTCCAATACTATAAAAAAGATAGTATATTTCGTCCCTATGCCAATATAAATAAGAAAATACTCAGATCACATGAATAATATTTGTGTAAACCATGTGATCTCAATCTATTATTTTTTTTCCTCGAGGTGTGAATATTATTTCTCTGCTCGACAGAGCCAGATATTGGTAGTTTTGTTCAGCGTAGTTGTATAAATGTAGCCACTTTTCGCTCGGATGGGAAAAATATTTCCTGTTCATTCAAATAAAATACCACGCCATAGTCCTCCACTTAATATAGCTAATAATATTTTGTATAATGCTATCACTCGTAATTAATTAATTAGTTAATATTAGTTAGAGGTTATTAATTATTAGATTATTGTGACAAAATAATTAATACGAGTACATACTGTGAACTGCAATTAACATGTTGATTTGGTTTATGTAAATGCATCCAATATCATTTTCAATATCTACGTTTAATGAAATTGTAAAAGATCTATGTCATTTATGGGATAAGACAGCGAACGGCACACGGGTTTCCTGATGGTAAGAGACTACCGCGTGATACCTAACACCATAGATGTTAGAGTATCACTGTCCTGTGATCTGGTTGTTAGATCGTATATAGGTCAATCGTACAAGTCTATAGGCTACTCTACCCTTCGGATTGGAACACGACAATGTCATTATGGCGGCAAGAATGGGTGAGGCAGTGGATCCCTAACTGGGCGAGCACAGCACTCCACCAATGGTCATGTTGGTAGTGACACAGTTACCCATCGCTTGTATTTTACGAGTTGCCTACTAGAGAGGATGTTGGTGAACCCGGATAAAAACGGGGAAAATTATTATATAAGTATATTAAAAATAAAAGAAAATTGGTTATCTGTAAGTTGGTTTACAGACTATAATTTTACGTAATGACGTCATAAGAAAACAAATAAAAAATTGCATACTTTTATGAATTAATTTATATTATAATCACTAAATTATTACCACGTTTAGGCTAATCATGCATCTCTATCGCTTGTTCCACGCTATTATATAGGGAGCACTAACACCGTGACATTGACTAGGTGGTAGAGTCCTGCACCGACTCGCCCGTATCTATTCCTGCCACAATAGCGTCAGTGCTTGGCATTGTCGCGTTCTGATTTGAAGGGTAGGGTAGCTGGTGGACTTTCTCACGCAAGAGGCTTACCATCCCAGCCTCAGGTTGGCAACACACCATTTCCACCTTTGGTGTCTATAGACGACGTGTATTTCTTACCATCAGAAAATCCGTCTGCTTTTTTGTGTTCCAATACCATAAAAAAATTATATACATAGATCACGATTATCAAAGAATGCAGAAAATCTTTAGTGTTAGATAAATGATGCTGTAGAGAGTAAAAGTGTCATTTAAATGTTGTATAATAAAATTTCCCTGAGCGGTGATGAAAAGTATACAAATGCTTTCTTGTTTTTATATTTCAACATTTCTAACTATCCTAAGGATTAGTTAACAAAAAAACGAAGCTTAGCGGCGAGCCAGGGAACCCCCACCAAGTCGAAATTTTGGTGTTGGCGTTTTAGTAAATCCCACCAAGTCAAATGATGATTTCTCGCACTGAGCACTATGCGCACCCACAAACTTTCGTAAAGTTATAAAAACTACATTGTCAGCATTAAATGAATTATTGAAAAACACAACATCTTTCTAATTCGTTTTGATTCTATTTAAATTTTTAGTATTTTTTTTTAATTTTGACAAACCACTTACGTATTTTTTATTGAGAAAATGTATATTGTTACTTTATAAATTGTATCAAGACCGCTACATCGCAGTACAAGCGCCAAGTGTACGTTGAGTAGGTCTAGTCGCAGAGTGTCGGTATTGTTGCACAGCTTGTAAACTCTAATAAAATTATTAGATAGCATTTTTATAGCAATCTCTAAACGTTATTTATATTTAAATGTCATCACACCCACAGCCCCACACACAGGTAGGCAGAGATACACACACATACACATTACATTTACCATTTATAATATTAAAAACATTTCATAAGAATTGCGATTAAGTATCAGATTTTACTATTTAATTTTCTCCCTCCAAAACATTATTCTTATAATAAGCCCTAATTTGACAGCGCATCCTTGAAAAACCGTCAGCTTGTATCCTTGAGAAGCCGTTGACTGACCTGACTATCTTCGACCCACTTGACATTGCTTTGACTTGACTACTAATAACAGTTTGTATTGGAAAAATTAAATTTCATTTACTACATATTCCTTGAAATTTTTCACAGATTTTCTCTCCATAACAATCTTCCTTAGAATTAGTGAATACAAAAAACAGCCAAAGTCGTTCTCAAATTTTGTATTTAGCAAACACATTTAACGATTATTTTCTATTTATATACATTTCACTATTCATATACATTACAGACAGCTAATTTAATAAGGAACGCCTTAGGCTACTTTTATTTCAGAAATGTATAAAATAATATAATTAAATAAAAACGCGGACGAAGTAGAGGGCACGGCTATTATTACACACAAACACTCCAATTTTATTTATTTGTATAGATGTTGTCGGTTATGCATACCTAAGTATCACTGTTTACCCCCTCGGCGATATAGGCATGACAATATTTAATGTAACCTAAAATGATTATCACTACATATTATAAAACAAAGTCACTTGCTCTAAAGTCTTAAATATTTAAAACTAAGCAACGGATTTTATTGCGGTTTTTTTTAATAGATAGAGTGATAAAAAACGAAGGTTTTTATATATATAACATGTCTAGTATACCCGTACGAATCCGGGGCGGAATCGCTAGTAAATAATAAAATAATCAAATCAATCCTTATAAATGCTAAAAGTTTTGTAAAGAACAACTAAACACCAATGAGTGGATGGATTGAAATTAAAATGAAAAAATGAAACCCTCGAACTCCATTAGAAACAAAAATAAATTAAATTACAACTCGATCGAAATTTTCGATTTGGAGGCCTAACTCAATTAGATAGCAGCGCTGATGGAAAAATAAAATAAATACGGGGAACAAAAAAAAATTAAACAAAAAGAGTCCAGATATAATTTGAAATATCTCCGTAAATGCAAAGCGCGAGTGCTGTTATTTTATTCAAATGAGGGCGAACTTTTTTCAACCCTTTTCTCTCGACGCGCCATCAAAGTGGCCTGATATTCAATTAAAAAAAGAAGAGCCGGTACGCGACTGAAAATTAATCAGAAAAAATGCTTTTAACTAGATCTACATTTTAATGAAATTTATTATTGACGATTATTATTATAAGCGAGCACGCCTTTTGTCGAGATTGCGTCGGTGCTTTTATTTGTACGGTAATGTGGGTATTTGCGTTTTTATATTCCATATGAAAAGGATTTGATGGTGTGAAACAAAATGGACGTTTAATGAAACAAAATGGACGATTCTCATGATTGTCCTACTTTGTTTTTGTAACAAACTCACCATGATTTTTTTGTTGTTTTTAAAACGTCGTATAGTGTATTATTAGTATCACTATTATTAGGGTTCCGTGTAAAAACGGAACCGTATTATTAAGACTTTGTCCGTTTGTCTATCTGTATGTCTGTCTGTCTCTTTGTATGACTGTCTGTCACCTATCAACCGTGACAGCTAGAAAGTTCATATTTTCACTGATGATGTATTACTGGTGCCGCTATAAAAAATACTAGAAAAAATAAATATGAGAGGTGTGATATTGGACGGAACCCTTCATGCGGGAGTAAAGAGTAAAGACGGAACCCCATCATAAAGACTCCGCTGTCATTCTGTCTGTCTATCATAGGCCTGTATCTCACGAACCGCGATAGTTAGTTGAAATCTGCACAGATGATATATTTCTGTTGTCAATATAGCAACAAATAGGTACTAGTACTTATCGCCTATGCGGTCCATCGTAGTTGACGTCTGACTTTGACTTACGAGGTTGTTGGTTGAGGGTTCAATTCCCAGGTAGGACAACTTATTTCATGACTTTTTTCAGTTTATCTAATAATCCAATATGGCGATGAACTGGTGGTATACCTGTCATATCTTAAGGATTAATATAATCTTCTAATCGTAGGGGCATATGTGCCTCTGCCTACCCTATGGGGAATATGAGGGTGACTATATTTTTTAATATTGTGTATAACCACAAATAACAGTGCATGAAAGTTTTGTCTAGACTGAAAAATCGGGATATAATACGGCTTAACAAAAGCACCAGTAAACAGACAGAGTGTTTGCATTTGCATTTTAGATTATTCACCATAATGGCTTGTCAAATGTAACAAACGATCTAGCTGCTTTAATGCAAAGAATAATTTTAATATGCATATGATGTGACGGTAAGTGCTTTTCCGGATACAGATTATATACGAATAATTGTTGATCTACATGAGCTGGGGCGTCGTCGCTACCATTGTGTAATTTTCAATAGGCTAAATATGTAACGGTTCTAAATTCAAATATTTTTTTATATTTGAATTTAGAACATCTTCCACAGAGTTCTCCAATTATGATATTTTTTGTTATTCGATGGTTTAAACTCCAAAAACTATTGCATATACATTTTATTTCCACAGATTTAGAGAAACATTTTAAAATAACGAATATTGTAATTCCGCGTAATGCTAGTGACGTCATTTTCTTTCACCTCCATCAATTTGCACCTTTAAGTTAACACGTACTATATGACTTATGAGTTGCGACTTGTGAGTCCGCCGCGGTACGGCATAACAGTATCCTAATATAATATGACGTCACAAGAGTGTTTGTAGCTAGTCTAAATTTTTAATAACTGTAATACTTTTCACATCTAAATAATTATTTTACGTCTTTTTAAATTATTTGATAGATATAAGAAATTATATATTATAAATTATATAAATATATTATAAATTAAATTAATTTACAAAAATATTATTTTCATAATAAATTGTAAGAATTGCACTGAAAAACAAATACTGAGAAAAATATGGTTATATGCGCTTCCTCATTTCTAGGATATCATATATATAACTGTGATCGTGACGTGGTAGAGTTTTATCACGGTCGCACTGGATTTTCTTCTTTTCGCTAGTTGGTGCAATATCTACAGTTATAAGAAGCTTATCCTATTCTTAGGTTGGCAACGCAAAAAAGTTTGTTAATGTTTGTTAAATGTAATGTTAAAAAACGTGTGTTTGTTGCATTTTAGTATATAAATATGTATATAATAAATTCAGTTCGGCGCCATTACGTAACAGTGTAAAAAGTGTCGAAATAATTCGAGAGCCTTTTATTATTCACCGACGGGACGAAATGAGTTCATTTTTATTCAAACACCAGAATGATATAATTAAAATTTGAATACAAGATTAAGTCTAGAAAAATTCAATTTCAAATTGGGATTATTTTTTTAATTTAAAGAGTTAATTAGTTGTTTATCCACAACAAAAAGTTTGGTTATTTTTTTTATTAAAAAACTCGCTTTTAATAGAACGAGCTATTCGATTTTAATTAGAATATATTAATAGTAAATATATATGATTCAAAAATATACTTTACTCGTTTTGATGTAATAGTACTTACTTTTGAATTATATTGACCAAAAAATAAACAGATATTAGAGATGTACCATATGTGACGTTCAACAGACAAATCTAAAGAGTTCTTAAAATATTTTAGAATAGCTTTCCGCCTGTGGCTTCGAACGCCTGAATTATCAAAAGGCAGAATTTTTTCCGACCTATAATACTTATTACGTAAAAACATATCCCCTTTTTAATCTGTCGGTTAAAAATTATTATTCTCGTATATAAGCTATATTGCTATTAAGTTTAATCCAAATCCGTCTAGTAGTTTTTTTCGTGAAAGAGAAACAAACATCCATCCATACTTACAAACTTTCGCGTTTATAATATTTGTAAGATTATTTTATTTATTATAGGACTAGTTGTGCCCGCGACTTCGTCCGCGTTTTTGTTTAATTAATTTATTTTATATATTTCTAAAACAAAATTCTAAAATAAATGTAGACTAAGACGTTCCTTCTTACATTAAAACCGTCAAAATCGGTTCTGCTGTTTCAGAGATTATCGGGTAAAAAAAATGAGATTTTTTTTTGTATTTTTATTTACGCATAGTATCAAATAATATTTCATTCATACTAAATGTTTCATAGAAACTATTTTCTATTTATATATTAAGCTTTACATTTATACTATCTGTATAATATCTGTATAATAATGACGAAGATGTCGTACAGATTGTTAAGAAAGTCTAATTTATATTGAATCATTGACTTTATTTGACTGCACAAACAACAGACAAACTTTCGTCATTTGTTGTGTTAATTTTGTTTTTAAAATAACTTTTTTACCCTAAATAAGTTAAAAGAAACACTTACACTTAGGAAATTAAATTATGGTTCTTTTATATCTTTAATTATTTTATCAATTAAGTTAAAATTTTCAAAGCAAAAAATGGACTGCCACCTGATATGATATGATACTATACTATCTGTCACGAGAACGTATACATTATGTAAACAAACGACTCAGAAATTCCCAACATTTGGGTCAAAGGAAAAAAGTACATATTTATTTTTTTCAATATTTAAGAAATTATTAGTAAAGGAATTGCTGCAAGCATCCGTCAAAAATACGGATAGAAATAGAAATAATTATGATATTATTATTATTCATCCATTCCATTATACACAAATACACAATAACAATTAATAACAAAAACGATAAAATTAAGGCAATAATTAACAAAACTAACAACGGTAACAAAACGATAGCGAAAAAATAGCAAAATTAATAATACCATCAAAATCCGCGATTTTAATAAAATAATGAAACATATTCGTGCGTATTCAAAACTCGAATGACGTTTATTTCAAAATAGCGAACCGAAATTTTGCATTCCCT
>DVZL01006635.1:0-11234 GCA_018236625.1 Lasaia peninsularis | reverse complement strand
TATTATAGGCCACCGTTGTCTCTTACCATCAGGAGACCCGTGTGCTTGTTCGCTTCTTTATTCCATAAAAAAAGTTTTTAGGGAAAATTAGGGCATGAACTTCATCTTGTGCCTGCCAATTGCTTAAGTTATATTTATTGTCATACATGTATTTACTAATACTATACATAACTATTATATATTATATTAATCGCATCTTTGAAATGAAAGCGATTTAACTGAAAATGGTAGTTAGGTAAACATTCACAAGTTTCATTATAAATCGCGTCTGTATTAACCCGAAACTGAACTCCTATGTCTCTTCCTATGGTTATAGCGACATTTTTTTGAACTCACGTAATCTGGTTGACATTAATGGAATAATTTAGAAAATAATGCCCTACCAAGCGATGGGATCGCTACCTACGCTAAGGAGTATTACAAATGATTGTAATATTATCAAAATTAGGAATTGCGGTTCACATTTAGCAACAGTCGGCCATTCATCCTCGTCCGATCCTCAGAAACCGCAGTCTTGTAATTTAGTCGTAACTTGAATAGTTCGACTTGTATAAGTTACCAGCGCATAGAATGTTGAGGTCAAACGTTCGCAGTTAAGGTTCCTAACGTCAAAGTTATGTTGTATCCTCAAACAATAGCGTTTTGCATATAGAATATTGAATGCTTAAATCATTTAATTTTTCCGGTTATCTATACTGATTGCCTCTGTGATTAAGCACAGTTGGTGTCAAACTTTGATGCATGTTGTCCCGGGTTGGATTCCCAGATTGGGCAACTGATGTATAAGTTTTCTGAGTTTATAAAAAATATAACGTAGCTTAGTATTGGTTTTTTGTTCGACTAGCTGTTACATTATATCTAATATGGCTAATCGTAAGTGCATAAATATGTAGTACCTCTGCCTTTAAGAGACATAAGCGTGATAGTATTTTATCTATACACTATCTGATCCGGCAAACGTTGTTTTGTCTTATAAATTAATTACTTAAATGACCATAAAAAATAGAGGCTTGTGATAAAAAAGTAAAAATTTAGGGTTGTATGTATTGTTTAATGCCACATTATAAAAAAAAAACAAAAAAAATTGTAAAAAAAAAATTAAGCATGAACAACCCTTATCACTTAGGGGTAGCCGATTTTCAGACCTACTGAATACGTATATAAAATTTGGAATAATCGGTCAAGCTGTTTCAGAGGAGTACGGTAACTAACATTGTGACATTAAAATTTTATAATTTAGCTTTAATCAAAATGTAGAAGTGGGAATTATATATGTCGAAGGAACAGCAACAGGTCTAGGTTCAGCCACATTTCCTTCGGCGTTATGATCTTCTGTACGTAAATCACCCATTTTTCAGAGCTCTGTACTACTCGAGAGCTAGCGCTCGAATGCCCAAAACTTGCTTAACAGGCGTATTTATACTGCAGAAACACTATGGCGTGACAGACGTCACATTCTATTAATTACAGTTGACATTTCATTTGACAACTAAAAATATTTGTGTAACATTGAGAGTAAATATTGTAATTTTAGAATCAAGTTAATTAATTCAGTTTGATTACAATTTTTAATTTAATTTTTGATTTGTGATTTTAATTTTAAAAATTTACTTAAAAACTATTAGATTGAACTGGAATTAACAATCAACCGCGTCCATGCGCCGATAGACATTTAATCTAATTATGTCGCGAACTAAATATGCATATCGACACCTGTGAGTTGTCGGAACTTAATAAAAAATTAACAATTTAGTTATAAATTACGTTTACAGTAAAAAAATTTCTTTACATAAGACCTTACAAGGGGTACTTGTGACGCTTGTATATAATTCTAAAATTTAACACCGGAACGGGTCGCGGCCACTCAGTATGAAGATCCGGCGAAAAAAACTTAGCGGCTTTGTTATACGTGAGCCTTAAATATTTATTATTTATGCTGTTGTTTAAAACTTATTTGTTGTTAGCAACAACCGAAACACATCATCCATCGTCTATCGTAGTTCAGGAGATGTATTTCATAGCAATATACCATACGAACCTGCTAAGCAAACATACAAGACTGGTGGCCGCCGACGGACAGACAGACAGACAAACAACGGAGTCTTAGTACCTATTAGGATTCCATTTTTACCCTTCAGGTATGGAAGGAACCCTAAAATCTTTTATTTATTATCGTAATACTCTAGATTTTTTTTAATTAAGAACAATTTAAGAACCGTTACCATCAGAAGTCGATGCGATTGGCACAGCCCAACAACTCCGTACAAAAGTTCAAGATATTCACTGTAATACATATTTCCACACAACTTTTACCTAACGTATTTGTGTTGGCGAGCGGGAGTAAAGTTTTCATTTATTGCTGTTTTTAATGTTCCGTAAGGAATAATGGGGCCAATATCTGGAGCGGAAAGTTTCAGAATTGGGATATTTATTGTGCTAACCAATCGATTTATTGATAACTTATTTTTAATCTATTCTAAAGAGATTCTATGGCCTAGTGGTACGAGCTTCGGACTTCTGACTTAATAGGATTTAAGTCAGAAGTCCGAAGCTCGAACCAATTCGTAAACGCGGAAGTTTGTAAATATGGACGGATGTTTGTAAGTCTTTCACGGAAAAAACTACTAGACGGACTTGGATGAAAAATTTAATCAGATAGCTTATACATGAGAATAGGCTACTAACTGACTACATAAGAAGGAGACTCGAAGACAGGGAGGTAGGTAGAAGTACATAATATAAACACATGATTAGCCCATTAGCTAATATCATATCATTGATATCATTAATATCATTGATATTAGGTCCCATGACGTGACAGGTGGCAAGTCAATCGCCATATCAGGCATAATTGTAATATTAATTGGATTACTTAGTACCTATAGTGAGTTCTCTTACAAAAGTAGCCTGTAGTACTAAATATACATAAGGCAATTAAGGCATCCTTTTTATTTATAAATCCTTTAAGGGAATGCCTACGTCTAGTCGTAAATTATCTAAATGATATTAAGTTTTAATTAAACTTTCAAACACAAAGAGTCCTGGGGCGACGTACTTAAATTTATGTGTATGATATAGCTCGTGCGGCTTTGGAGATAAGTGTTTTTCACTCGAGACATTACTCGGGTGAAGTACATTATACACCAAGAGCTAGACACAAGAATACATCTGTCTTAGTGAATCCGAAAATCAGCGTCCAGAGTTCGTTTTTGATACTACCTAAAATGTAGCCTATGTGTTATTCTTATATACAAGTTATCTTACTGTAAGGTTTCATTCAAAACCATCCAGCAATTTTTGTGTGAAAGAGTAACAAATATTCCAATCATACATACATCATTACAAATATTCGTGTTTATAATATATATTAGTAGGATTTTATGATTTTAGGACCACAAGTAAAGTTCTAAACAGTGAAAACAGGGGAATTTCTAATGTCGGATAAGAATAAAACGAGGTGGCATCATGACAATATACATCATACTTTCTTCATGTGCTTGATATGAGATTAGCTAAAACACATAATCAAATAATTTATATTAAACCATGAATTGGCCGCCTAGTTTTTCAAGGGGTTAGCGTACACGCCTAACCTCAGCGACTAACCGCGAGGCTCGGGGTCGATTCCCGACGGGGACAGTATTTATTAAATTTTTATCTCAGTTGAGAATTGTTGTTACTAAGTAAAGTATTTCTATGTATTAGTATCGTTATCTAACTAACACCCACAAGTTTTAGATAAAGATACTAATACATAGAACTAATATAATTTGCTTACTTTGGATTTCTTATTAGATCTATTTGTGTAATTTGTCTAGTAATATTTATTTATTTATTTATGAAAAAAATCATTAATGACTAGCTGTGCCCTCGACTCCATTCGCGTATTTATTATTATTTTTATACTTTTCTAAAATAAAAGTGTCCTAAGACATTCCTTTTTACATCAGCTGTCTATCTGTAAATTCCCGTATAAATCGATGTAGCCATTTTAGATATTAGCGGATGCAAACAGGCAGACACTCAGACAAAAATTCTAAAAAACATACACCTTGTAAACACACATCATTAAGCAAATAGCGGTTATTTTAATATCACATACGGACACTCAAATTTTATTTATTTGTTTAGATATGATGCTAACATATGACCAAAGAATGTCTAAGCCATGCTATATGATCTCTTGAAATAAATTTACCAAATCCAAATTAAGTAGCGCCAACAAGCGATTCCAAATAAAACAATTATGTCTCAAGGGTTGATATATCTATAATTACCAAATAATATAAAATAAATAAACGATATATTTCTAAATACGTATGTACTATAAACATTTTAATTATATTATTTTTAAATTAGCTAAACAAATAAAATTATTAAAATTAATAAATTATTGTCAGGTACTGCCTAATTACGACTCAAAATAACATGATAGACAACGTGACATTATATTAGTTTCAACCGTGATTGATCCATCTTCTGATGGAATCCAAGTATAGAGGTAGAGTTACCTATTTATACATGTTTATAGTACATATTAATCTATGGTCCAATCTCTGAAACGGCTAGACCGATTTTGACAGGACTATCACTGGCAGACAGCTGATGTAATAAGAAAAGGCTTAGGCTACTTTTATCTTAGAAATTTAGTCTAGAAATGTATGAATTAAAGTAATGAAATAAAAACGCGGACGAAGTCGCTGGCACAGCTGGTCGTTAATAAACATATAATATATTATGATTATACTAAACATAAAAGATATAGTTTAGAAGTTAATACAGAACAATACACATCAACATATTTTATAAAGCGGTAGATATAAATGCAATAAAACATCAAGATATATTCCAAGAGCTCTTTGACTTTTTACAGATACTTTAGATTTAAAATGCAGAGAGAATCTCGTAAGTAGCGTCTGGAGATGTATTGCTCACACTATTTCTTATTTCTGATGTAAGACACAAATCTTATGTATATTTAATACTAGCTGTACACGTGACTTTACCTGCGCCCTGCGTTTGAATTGAATTGAATTTTTTATGCATATAATCTATGAATAATAAATATTTATTTTATTGATAAATAAAATTGGAGTGCTTAAGGTGGATGGCAATTACGTACGTATGAATATTAAGGCCGAGTCAATTGAGATGCAATGTAAAGATGTACAGTGCCATCTATTTTCAAATTTGGTGCTAAATTTTAATCTGTAAAAATAAACAGACGCGTCACAAGTGTTGTTTTTATTGTTTATTTGAATTTTTTTTTACAAAAATAAAATTATGATTATTATAGTAGTGTAACCAACTCTACAGTCGTGGAGTGCAGTCTAGTTCACCTGAAGAAGCTTCGGTACAAACTATGTATGAGCACTATGTTGCTGTTTTTTGCGGAAGTTTGCAAAATATAATTAATTTTTGTTCAAATATAAATTTCAAAAGCAAAATTTTATAAAGCAAGGTCTGATTCTACTTTTTTCTTTCATATTTTACTTGTATTACAAACAAGAAAATATTCGTATATTTTTTACAAGAGAAGCTTGACAGTTCTTATGTATCCACTTTTCGTTATTCATTAATAATCTTACTTTCTGTAATACACAATCAGCTTAATTTAAATATTAAGTAATGAAATAATTTTTAGTAGGTATTATACACCAAAATAGACCCTTTACACACATAAATATCTTAACGTCAGGTCCTTTGCGTGATAAGCAGAGAGTTTCGAGTGCCAAGTGTCACAATACTACATACTTGCGGCCTAGTTTCCTCCACGTTCATTATTGTCTTCATACACGCCGGTTTTGAAATCTCTTGGTACCACCCCCGGATAATATGCGAGCTATTAGATATCGTATTCATGCATATGTATTTCATCATATTAATTGTTCAGCGGTATGCAGGTTTTTTTATATCGAACAATTTTTTTAATACGAGTTTGCTACTTACCTTTAAATTCATAAGACTTGATAATTTTCGATACTTGTAATACAATTTTCAATTTTTCATAATGTTTCAAAAAAAAAAGAAAGCTTACTTAGACCCTAAAGGTCGGCAAGGCTAATTTGATACCCTTAGTATCGTGATACAATGTGTTGTTCCTAGGCTGTGGTAATCACTTCGCATCGGGTGAACTGCTTGAACCTCGTTTGCCTTCTTTTCCATTCAAACATTACATACTTTTATCTATGTGAATCGCTAAAATAACCACGCTATTTTATAATACAATAATTACAGTCATTATTTTAAATTCTATACACATTAATTTAAATAAATTTCGCTGAACATCTAGCCTTATTAATAATTTAGTCTTTCACATTTAGCTGATTTCCCTAAAATATTTACATTGAGTTATAAATGCACTTTATTGATAGTTGGCATTGGATTGAAGTTCGTAATTAATATTAGTTATTGTTAATATTATGGCATAAAAGCTAAAGTACTGTTAGTAGGGCCCTGACTTTATTACAATTATTTGGTTTAAAAACGTATTTTCAATGTTATACAACGAGGGCAAACTCAGGGGGAATATAGTTTAAAATATGAAAGATATTTTTTGTATGTTCCAAGATATACATTAATGTCTTCAATTTTAATGTTAATACATTGAATGTAAATATTAATATGCTTAAATAATAAACAGGTAAATTATGGATCGAAAGCTCGAAAATTCCTGACGAAAAATAAAAAAAAAACTTAAAAGTAAACCTTACCAAAACACATGTACCTCTGCTGAGACATGCTGCTGAGCTGTGCCCTCGAATTCGTACGCGTAGGCTTCGCATCCGCAAAATGTTCCTTTCCATCTTCCTTTTTTTTACTAGTACGTATTACGTGATTGACATAACTTTTTGTTTGTTAACCGATTTATATCAAATAAACATTTTATGTTAAGTGAAGGCCATCACAAGATATTTCTGAAAACTGAATCTAAATCGGTTTAGCCGCTTCTGATGTTATCGTGCAAAAACATACAGACATATAGATATACAGACAAAGTAGAAGAACATTGTTTTGGATTCTCTTGCATATGTAAAACCCACCCATTATGTTTTTAAATAAATTTTCCGTGTACAGACAGCGATCGTCTACAGTGTTATTATATTACGTAAAAAGTAGGTGATTTGCAAGACATTAATTTAATAAATTTTACGCGGTAAATATTTACAAACCACAAATAGAATATGTTGGTATAATTAAATTTCTGTAACAAATTACATTCAAAAGAGAGATACACGTAAGTATAATAATGTTACGTCGTACAAAAATAAACCGTCAAGTAAAGGAAGAAAAAGAACAAAGCTTTCCTTTATTCCGGGAACAGAATATTGGCAAGGAAATGAGGAACATTTTTATTACGAGTACAAAATTACAATATTTAATAAGATTAGAAAGACGGACAGCTGCTCTTTTCCCAACTTTTAGGCACTTTTCCTGTCTAAATATTTTAAGACGTTATAAAAAGCTCCTTTTAGGATGATATTTAATTAACTTGTAGATTAAGACTTATTAGGGACATGACTATCGAGTCGGTATTTTTTATAGGATAAGACCACAAAAGAGCATACGGGTCCCCTGATGATAAGAGAAAACCGTACCCGATAGACACCATAATAAACATTAACTTTGGACGGTCTCTCAGACCGCAAAATGATTAAGAATAAAATATTGAAAAATTGGTATGGACTGCAAAAGTTATTATTATATATTTTCTTAAGAATACTAAATTAAAAGAATCTATATTTACTCAGTTAATGTTTATTATTTCTTAATAATATTATAAAATTAATTAAATATAATATATAAGGCACGTTATAGCTAAAATTAAATTGAGAACACATTATAAGAACGTAAAGTAAATAAAAAAAATAGTTTTATAAAAATCACTACATTTTCGTAAATTCTAATCTATAACGAACAAATTCACAAAATATAATATTCTTATAAGAAACATAAAAAAAATAACAATGTTTCGATATACATAATTATTGGCAATAATTATACAGGGGCTTGTAGCACTGGAGGCATATTACCTGTTTACGACTCGCACAAACATTTATTTAGACTTCCGTTTGAGTATAGATGTACTTACACAGTTTGCAAGTCTTTGGCTTGGAAGAATTAATTTCCAAGGTAGTAAGTTTTTCTGGAAGCCTATCTGCACCTAACACTTGCTTCAATGGTTCGAAGATTCGAAGGTCAGCGCTTCAAGCCACTGAAGGATCGAATATCACATTGGTTCTCGTTTTGAATTACACGTACTTGGATTTATTGAAATTTTGAATTAAAATGCCTAAAACTATTATTATATTATATGAGATTTATGGTACGGTGATTGTGGACGTGCGGTTTCACAGATCGCAGTCAAAATAAAAAAAAATACTTTCCAAATATGAGGTCGGCGAGTCCTAAGCAAGTCTGTCGCCATATCGGGTGTAAACCCAATCTTAGACATAGATAAAATGAAAAAACTTTAAAACTAAGTTGTTTAGGAACCCAGGGTCTCATACTTCAAAGTCGGATACCAATTTCACTCGATTACATAGGTGATTATTGTGGTCACGACGTCAATACAGCTGCTAAAAGTATTATTTTTTATGTCTGAACATAACTTTCTTATCAAGCCAATTTTTTGTATGTGTTTAATCTCCCACTTATTGTATACCTAGTTTACGTTTTTTACGGGTCAGCTGGCGGAACTCTCTTTTGTTGGAGATAAGCTCGCCCTTTGTACTGTAATATATTTAAGTGATTGTTTTTGTTATGTGGATTCGTGTACAATAAAGGATAAAATAAATAACATTTTGCGGCGACTTCAACAAAACAGCACATTAATATGTCCTATGTATCTTTCTTTTACTTATACCTTTCCTATCCATCATAATTCTTGTGTTGATCCAGTATCCCTTTATCTGCCATCTGCCTCCATACCAAGTGGTTCCTAAGCGCATAGGTCCAATGAGTTAGTTTTAGTGGTTTTGTTGGTAAAACAAGACTACTCGTAGCAAAGTGTTGTGCGGCAACTTGTTCGGGTAAGAATGACATTGTTGTGTTCTGATCCAGAGAGAAGGGTAGCTGGTAGACGTGGGTGATGAATAGCGACGCACCTAAATCTGAAGACCTTG
The DNA here is from genome assembly GCA_018236625.1 of Lasaia peninsularis. NCBI lineage: Eukaryota > Metazoa > Arthropoda > Insecta > Lepidoptera > Riodinidae > Lasaia > Lasaia peninsularis. The sequence goes on along the minus strand of DVZL01006635.1, from coordinate 2,109 downwards.
GCTGTCCCTTACTATTAAGATAGCCATGTTCTTATTCACTGTCTTTTACCATAAAAATAACTTAGTTCTCTCCAATATATCCCCCAAAAATATAGGTATATTAGGTTCCATGATGTGAGGGGGCAAGTTCGTTGCCATATCGGGCACATATTCCGGGATTCGTCACAATTATTTTTTCCTTCACCGTCAGAGCACTCAGAAAATGTATTTAAGTAAGAAAAACTCGTTGCTACATGGCGGGGTTCGAACCTGGACTACCAAAAAGGTAGTCTGAAGCGAATACCACTATAAACAAGGACTTATTGAAAACGAATTAGTATATTATCGTGGGTAGATTTTTTTCATAGAACCTCTGGCTGTAAATAATCCTCACAGTCTTCTACAGGACACAAAGACGATATTTATCTGTGAAGTGTATTTCCCTGGAGGAGTGTCACTGTTATGTAAGATACTTTACTCTGAGAGTAATAGAAGTACACAATCCTGAGTACTTTAGCATCTGTTAACTCTAAATTTCAAAGAAAAATATACTGAAGATATTAAATAAATCTTTGTAAGTATTTCAGATTCAATTGAGTTTTTAGTGTTAAAATTAATTAAAACAATTCATTGTTGTAAAACAAGCTTTTATATCAAGAAGTGGCTAGTAGTCCACGTAAATCCAAAATGTACGAATGATTTAGCGTTAGTCATGTTTGCAAAAAAGTTTTTTTTGTATTTTTTTAAACGAATGAACTGGATAGTTATAAATAGTAATAAATATTACTGGACAAATTACAAAAACTGATCTGAGCCAGCAATAAGCAAATTAAATGCTTGTGTTTTGGGTGTTAGTGAAAGATACTAATATAAAACATACATAACTATATATATGAATTAAATTAAAATTATTAATTTATATTTAGAATTTTAAAAATACCCCTAAAACAAAATTTTACTTCACTATAATTGTTATTAAAACTTTGTAGTAGGTATTTATTATTACGATCGATATAATTCAACCAAGTTTGAAGTAGCAAAAAATGTATATTTAACTTTTCGGAAATAAACGTTTTAACTTGTTCCTATAACTTTTTACAGTAAACATAGATTTTTTAAAAGACAGTAAGAAAAAACTTCCTGTCCCTAGTATAAAATAACACATTGCAGAACAATTAGACGATAAAAATACTTCCGATTAATTGCTTATTGTTGTGTAATATAAAATTGAAGTAGGTACTTGGAAAATAAGAAAAAAGACAAGCCCGCTGAGTTTCTTCTGCTGGATCTTTTTTTCTCACGATGTTTTCTTTCACCGTAAGAGCATTTAGAACATATATTTACGTTATAAAAATTCAAAGCTACACAGCGGAATTTTAACTTGGACTATCGAAATATGGCACACATTTAGGTAGTCCAGGTACACATTTCGATAGTCTAGGTTCAAATCCACTAGTGGTTTTTTAAAGTGACACTGAGTTACATTGCGGACATTTATAATTTCAAAATATATAACGTTATGAATTAGAACAGTATTTATCTAATTATTTAATATCGTCTTTGTACAACAATAAAATGACCGCAATAGAATTCCAGCTTTGAGGATAGATAGCTGATAAACTCACATACATGAAATAGTCAATAGCTTGAGCAAAATAGGCTTAGATATAAAACTGAGTTCTTCTTGATAAAGTGCCGTTAATATCTTGGCTAAAATATGTCTCATTTCATAAAAAATCGTGCACAACCTAAGAAAAATGTTATTCAGTCTTGACTTCCGCGCTGCAGTGGTGAGTGACGTGATCAAAAGCCTGCAATTTCCCGCCAGACGTCCTTGTTCAGCTCTCCGCCAGGTCATTCCTGAACGCCTTTGACAAATGACATGTACGCTCTGTACCGCAACATGGCGCTTTCACAAACGCTGGAATCATTTTATTAAATCCAAAAACGACGTCAGATACGTCGACTTCTACTGGATGTAGGTGTTAAAAAGTTAGCTGTATTTTTAAATAAAAGAAAAAAGAAAATATAGATTCTATTAACTTTCTTATAAAATAAAAATTGATAAATTTTGTAATTGGAAATCACATATTAATGATCTTTGTAATAAAGTTGACAGATTTGTATATG
>DVZL01006634.1:0-11235 GCA_018236625.1 Lasaia peninsularis | reverse complement strand
CACCATAGATGTTGTAGGTGCGCCACTGCCCTGTGGTCGGGCTGTTAGACCTTATGTGCAAGTCTACCGGCTACCTTTCCCTCCGGACCGTAACACGACAATGTCATTATGGCGGCAGGAATAGGTAAGGCGGTGGACCCCTACCCGGGCGAGTTGCTGCACAGAACTATTCTTTCTATACTTACAAATCGATATTTTCTATAAATCGCATCTTAAGCTGCATTATTTAGCTAATTTTCTTCTAGGAAGATTTAATACATCATTAATAGTTCATGAGATATTAATGATTTCTTGCTAAGTGAAATCCAGCTAATGTCTCCCGCCTGGGTGGGAGACATGACCCCCAAAGTAGGGAGCCTTTACCCGGGTTTAAAGTAAGGCAAAATAATCATTACAAACTGTAATTCTATAAATAATTTTAATGATAAAATATGACACATAGTAAATAAGAACACAAGAATGGTACTTTGAGTATTTTTGACATACATATTATATTTATAAGTGGCATACCTACATTTTTTGATTTTCAAAATTTGGGCCCTAGTTAACAATGTTCAATAAAAATATAATAATACATATAAATTTCAAATGAAAAAGGTTAAATTAAAAATATAAAAATTTAATTAATACAAATAACATTGGACATAAAAAAATAACAATAATACTTAATATAAAGTGTCAAATAAATGATAAATATGAAGATGATATGTAAAAAACAGTACTTTTTTTTAAAAAACATAGTTATGTAAAAAAAAATAGCACAGTTTTGTAAAAACTGAATATAATGTGCTTAATTTTTTAATGCGAAAAAGTAAGAATTGACCTTTAACACATTAAAGCATAAATGAGTTTGCTGAGAGGATAACATATTAGTATTATAGAGATTGCTCGTGAGAACACTGTGCGGTCTCGAATATACGTTCAGAGGACGTAACAGCTTATTAGTGATTATTTTTATTGTTTTTTTTTAATTTACAAAATGGTGAAATTAGGCGCTACCTTTGAGTAAGTTCTAATTAATATCTGAATTTAAAAAGGTTTTATTCCTAATAAGTCTTAACGTTACAATTTTACATGATAAAGTTTTAAATAATTCTTCACACATTTAATAAGTTTAATTATCTACAAAGCAACTTTTTGTGCCTTGTTTCTATTTGCTAAATATAAACTAAGCAGATTCCAAACCCAAATGTTTATAAAAATACGTTTATAAAGGTTAAAGACGGATCAAATACTTTAACTTGGATATTAGATGAAAGAAGAAAGAATTAAAGATTGACAAAGCAGTTGGTCGAGTGGCTAGCGTACACGCCTAACCGCATCGACTAACCGCGAGGCTCGGGTTCGTTTCCCGACGGGGACAGGCATTTCACCGTCCCCGGAGAACAAAATGCAAAAACATGATTTTTCAGGAGAAATAAAAAACATGTTTTTGTTAATTTCTCCAAAAATACTAGTCGGAGACAGATGGTTCTGACCTCTTTGTAAAGCTAATTTTTTATATATTCAAAATATTTAAATAAAACACGCATGTAATTCAACATAATAGAGATATTTTAAAAATAAAAAGTCAAAATTAATCATTGTCTGAGTTGTATAAAGTTAGTTATCATTTTATTCTTAGTTCTTGCTAGTCAAAATCTCGTATTGTATCGCAGTCTTATCATTTTATTCGGCAGTTTTTTAGGGTACAAGTGATGATGATAATGCATCATTAACATCGTATTCTCCTTAATATTGTCTAACTTTATTTTGTTTAAGGGCTATTTTAATAAAACTTTGACATTAGTAATCAACTTATGTTTTATTATTTTCCAGTAAGTTTCATAACAAATCTTAAAGAAATATTAAAATCCGGTTATCATGCCTCAAGACACGCCTTGATATAAAATATTAAAAAGAACACAGTTTTCAAAACCTGAAAAATGGTAATTTATAAAAGCTTTTAGTCTATTATAGACACTTTAGATGACCATGAAACAGACCGCTGACTATTCCGCGTTGTGAAAACTCCATGCTAGAGATTAAATTTCTGCAGAGTTCTGTATGTAGAGAGTTTCCATTTCCATTCCCCCGATTGTACTAAAAGTGTGTACTCCAGAGTTGGCACCGGTGTTAGAGCGCTGCTTCCGGCTTTCCTACTCATCTGGCGTTGTATCTCGCTCATTGAAGACAGCTTTAGTGCACTCGATTCCTAAAAAAGGCTCGCTCGGATCCGTCCAACCATCGACCCATTGCTATAAAATTAGTAGAGAGCCAGAGTGAGACGTTGGCTGTTAGTTTGGACATAGCGAAGGCCTTTGATCGGGTGTGGCACACAGCTCTTCTGTCGAAACTTCTTTCGTATGGGCTTCCTGAGTAATTGTACAACTGGATCACCAGCTTTTTGGCAGAGGGGAGCATCAAGGTCGTGGTCGACGGTGCATGCTTTCTGCCACGTTGTTTCTTCTGCATATCAATGACATTTTGCAAATCAGTGACACTCATTGCTATGCGGATGATATAACTGGGGATGCCTTATACTCTGACCGCCACAACATTTCTCAGAAACACGTCAGCGAGAGTCGGAACCACCTTGTGTCTGAAGTCGAGAGTCTTTTGACCAACATCTCGTTTTGGGGTCAACAAAATCAGGTTCAACTATCTATTCGAATTATTTTTCACGAGAATATAATTTCATGACTGTTTGTCATACTAACACGTTTAAATGTATTTGGATAATATAACAATACAATTATATTCTTGTAACTTCAGACATGGGTCGAATAATCGAATAGCATTGTAATATTTTATAATTTCGTAAATAACAGTATTAGAGTCACGAAAAAAATTGAGCAGGTGTATCAGCACCCCCAGATAACAAAATGGATTAACACTAAAACTAAGATAATGGCAGTTATAATTATATTTCCCGGGGACGGCGAAGTGTGCACCTCTGCCTAACACTTCAGAAGATGGACGTGAGGATATTTTCTTTATAATCAAAACTTTTACATTTCACTATCTACTAAACATTATATCCAAATATTATTATTACTATTCTATCCAAAAAAATCTGTAAAATATCAGCATGGCAACATTTTAATTTTGTTTCACTAAAATTTTGAGGACCTTCAATATCCAGATCGATAAATTACAGCGAAATGTCATACAAATTAATTAAAGCATCACAACACTAATATTATGGCTCAAGGTAGACCACAGACTACTGGTCTCCGCTGGTCAATACTCAGGAAGCGATCCCATACTAGTAGGACTTCCGTGCGATTTATAAAACTGAATGTCGTTTTCTTTCATATATAACCTTTAAATACCGAGAAGTTCAAAATATTCCAAGTATTTTTATTAACTACTAGCTGTATTCGGCGCTCGTTGCTACGTCAACAACGCTGGTGCCACCTGGTGGTGAGTGACATTGATGCGCATATCATACAAACTTTCTCAGTGGAAAAACACACATATTATATATACCAATTTTCATAATAATCCGTCCAGTAGTTTTTGAGTTCATCGTCGACAAATAGACAAACATTCATTTTTATATATTAAGATTGCAGGTAATAGGGTTATTCTTTTAATAGTAGGTATATACAACCTTATATAGGTATAGGTAGGTAGTCTTTTACAATATTACGAGACAAATTACACAAATTAATCTAACCCCAAAGTAAGCAAATTACATGCTTGTGTCATGGGTTTTAGTTAACGATACTAATACATAGAAATACTTAAATAGATACCAAAATAAAATTAATGAACACCTGGGCCGGCCGGGACACACAAATGGATCTGGGACCCGGAATTACAAACATCTATATTCATCACACAAATGCCTGTCCCCGTCGGGAATCGAACCCAAGCCTCGCGGTTAGTCGATGCGGTTAGGCGTGTACGCTAGCCATTCGGCCAACGAGGCGGAATGCAGTGTATCATCAAGGAAAAGGTGGTAGGTACTATTAAGATTATATGTATCAGTAAACAACCGTTTCGTTTGAAATTTTTACAGTAACCTTTCTAATTATTTGATTGGTTATTATGTCAGCTGGTACTGATCAAAAATATTCTTAACATGAACGTGCTATAGTAATAGTGATGGGCGAAGCTGGATGCAAATATGTTATCAAAGACTAAGTGCAATATACTGGTATATATCAACACAAGTGTCAGCTTTCTAGGTCAGACTGTATCCATATACATGTTTTATTCCTGCCTCTTTAGCTAAGTACGCCCAGATTAACAGACGCCTTTCACTTAATAAGATTAGATCTTGTTTAATCTGTACATTTTATTAAATTGTGGAAAAGTTGCTCGTGCATTGAAAGTATTTCAACAAAATAATTGTTATAAGTAGTATTTTTACCGTATCACGAGAAAACGTTTAGACCAATTTAGATTGGAATTTAACTATCTTATAGTAGGCCATTTAACGACATTATGAGCCATGTTTTATTAATATTTTTGGTTGAAGTCGGTGTTAGTTGTCACTCGAGAAAAGCTGAAGGCATTACATGTACATTAGGCATTACATAGGCATCATATTACATATATAAAAGTAATGGAACCGTGACCGTACGTAGGATATATTCTTTATATTTTGAACTGCAAAAATCAGACTTAAATTTCATTATAACGTCGTTAAAGAAGTTGAAAAAATTATAATGATTCGGTATAATTTTTAGGGTTCCATACCCAAAGGGTAAAAAGCTGAACCCTATGACTAAGACTCCGCTGTCCGTCTGTCTGCTGTCACCAGGCTGTATCTCATGAACCATGACAGCAAAAAAGTTGAAATTTTCGCAGATTATGTATTTCTGTTGCGGCTATGACAACAAATACTAAAAACAGAATAAATTAAATATATAAAGGGTGCTCCCATATAACAAAAGTTTTGTCATGTTTATAGATAATGGTGACAGACAGTTGAAATTTCAACAGATGTATTTCTGATGCCGTTATAATAACATATACTGAAAGAGAAATAAAATAAATATATAAAGGCTGCTCCCATGCCGTTTTTTGCCGTTTTGGTAGATAATGGTACGGAACTCTTCGACCGCGAGTCCGACTCACACTTGACGGATTTTTAAACCTCTTGTTGCATTTTGATCAAAATTATATAACTTTTAAAACATGACCTACGCCAAACATCAAAAACCTAAGATAGTTTGTGGAATAATCACATAACAAACGTACAAAAAAACCAACGTAAAACTTTCAAAGTCGATTAAAATATTTGGGATAGGTTGCAGGGATGTTCAGGTCCAAAAAGGTTTTTTAAATACCTCTAGTCTATTTGTTAACTTCTGGGACAACTTCTTTAGGTTTTAACTATCTGAAAAAACTTAAAACTAAGCTCTGATTCATCTCAATCGATCAAGTAAAGTAGAGATAACTTCAATTTAAAAAACCATAGAAGTTTGTATCTTCTTATATAATTCTATAGCTATATAATCTAAAAAACAACAAAAGTGCTCTGTGTGTCGAAATAAAACTATAGTTGCATCTAATATTATGATAATATTCGATGTATCTGAGGAAGATATAATTTACTTACAATATAACGTTCCACATTGTAATAATTCAGATTGTGTGCTCTCAGTTATCTGCGCTTCATGTTTGAGATTAAACGAAGGCAAAAGCTTGGTAGATGTCGACAGTTAATCATAAAATTCTTAGCGTCATTCTACTGCATACTCTGGATCAAAGGGCGATCAAGGACAGATATGCAAAACGTCCACGTGCCAGAACATTCTTTACAAAAGATTTCACTGGCTTATCTAAAATATACCCCCATTTAGCTAAGCTTCCTCTTACAAAATACAATGCTTTGCCCCTTTTGTGTTTTAAGACTGGGAATAAGCAGATGGCTCTTCCGATTATAAGATACATCTACATGCATGGTAGATACTGTGCGTAGATTTCTTATATCACACGTGCAAGTATATCGGCAACTCCAGGTCGGTATATGATAATGGCGAACACTGACGCTATGACAGCTGGGATAGCAAACAATTTGTTCTGGACGTTTTGGGATTAATAAGGTCACTAATAATTATTGACGTGGACAAATTATAAAATTAAATATTCCCTGCGTTAATGTAGATCCTCGGTGCCGAACAGATTATTTGCCACCATACCAAGCAGCTACTAAAAGGAAAGTACCTTCACGCCTATTATCCGCTAGTATATCCACTACTCGTAAGTCCTAGAATATCCACGATTAGCCAAGGTACTAGGGCCCTCATCTGATAGGTGGCAAGCCTATCGCCACTTCGGGCACATTCCAATCCCGGGCAATGTAATACTTACCTAGGTACTCAGAAAAATCTGAAAAACATTTTAAGAAAATTTGCCCGACCTGGGAATTGAACCCGAGTTGTAGCGGCTAACAGTTTTAACAGATGACGCTAATAAGTTCATTCCCATCCAGACTAATCCTGATGGAATACTATAGATCAACCAGCAACTTTTCCCGGTAAGCATCCATAACTTTTTTGCTCCTGACGCCATTATATTTATATTTTCGTATGTTTCCGAAGGGTTTCGGAGTACGGAGAGTACCCGGAAGACAAAGCATCCCGGACACAGGGTAAGGTCAACGACCTATATAATCATAGGCCACAGTTGTCTCTTACCATCAAGGTAGCCGTATGCTTGTTCGCTGTCTAAGCACATAAAAATAAAAACCGCAGTACACCGTATAGCTGTCATTCGCTAAACAAAATCGTAAGCAACACAAAACGTCATTCAGCCTGGAGCCATATTCAATGGTTCCCGCTATACGCGAGTTTCAGTTTCTAGGTCAATAGCCTTCATCCGCATACACGTTTTATTCCTACCTCTTAAGCTAAGTACTAGCAGCTTAACGGATACCTTTTAACTGAATACGATTAAAACTAATACTAATAAAGTTGCAAGCTTTCACAGATCCAATTAAAACACCGTACCGTTCCTGCGTAAAAGGTACTGTACCATATCCGTCAAATATAAAAACAGCAAAATAATCGAATTTCAAATATTTTAGTACGAGTACCATATATATAATTAGTATAAAGTTGGCGCGATTTATTTTTAAGCGTCTTTGTCTATTTACATTAATATAATTAAAATAAAAATATTTAATTATACCATGTATCGTGATCTAAATATACATAGCGACATCTGTTAGCTGACGGAAACAACTAACCAAAAAATACGTAGGTATGTCGTAGGAGAGCCCCCTTAAATATTAACTTTATTCTGTTTTTTAGTATTTGTTGTTATAACGCAGATATACATGATTTGTTAAAATTTCTACTGTCTAGCTATCGCGGTTCATGAAAAAGAAAATGCACAAAATGTACCGAGATTTATTACAGTAGTTTGCGTACGGAACACAGAAAATTAAAACACAAGTTACGAACCAAGGTAGTATAGATAATATAAGCATAGAATATCTGTACTGCAATTATAATACATAAATAGCACTAACCTTTCACTGATATTAGTTATGCAAATGATGTTATGATATGGTCCATTGCGACTCGTATGTTGCAATTATGGAGGACACGTAATCCAATAGAATTAATTATTCATCGGTTGTAATAGCTATATTATATATATATTATTATATAAAATCGATTATCTTATAACCACTGAGAAGTGTTAATAATTTCTACAACTATACTATCTGTCACGAGAAGGTATAAATTGTGTAAACAAACGTTCAGAAGTTCCCAACATTTGGGTCAAAGGAAAAAAGTATTTATTTTTTTAAATATTTAATAAATTATTAGTAAAGGAATCGCTGCAAGCATCCGTAGAAAAATACGAATAGAAATAGAAATAATAATTCATCCATTCCATTATACGTAAATACACAATAACAAATAACAGAAACGATAAAATTAAGGAAATAATTAACAAAGTTAACAACAGTAATAAAATTAAAATAACAAAATTAATAAGAACAACAAAGCTAAGATTTTAATAAAGCATTGAAACATATTCTTGCGTATTCAAAACTCGAATGACGCTTATTTTAAAATAGCGAACTGAAGGTTTGCATTCCCTGCGATCGGCTCATCCCCGTACCACGAAGCACAAGCGATACTTGTCAAATAATATTAGACTAAATTAAGAATGTTATTACTTTTATATATAACCCGTATATATTTTCATTTCGATTGAATATAGCCAGTTCATTAAGGTCACGCAGTAAAAATATTTACTTGGTAAAAGAAGTTTGTTTACAAAAATTATAGCTTCTCGTTTCTAGGCTGGGGACATCACTATTTTTTTCTTAATGCCAACCAATAATAGTCGTAAACAATTTACTCTGCAGCAGTTAAGTATGAGTTTCCTAAATGACTGAAACTGTAATTTGTTTGCAATAATATTATCTGCTCCAATTTATGAATATGTAATTTAATGTATATTTTATAAATAAATAATGGAGCGTTTGTAGTTTGCTAGCTTTACTATAAAACCGCGCGTTCACAAATGCGAAACGCGTTCTGTACTCTGTTATTCTTTTGAACATACATTTTTTTGTTTATATCATGAAATATACGCATCGCAAAATATTTACTTGAATTAATAACTCTTAGAAATATGAAACCAGATGATAGCGATCGAACGGTTTGTTCTCTTGCTCATATTCCCAACAAATAATGATCGCTCTAATTTTCCCAGGGCTGGTGTTCTTGCAGTACAGAAACGAAACGAAACGTGCCCTTCTTCCAAACGAGATCACTTCGATCGACACCGTGAAGGCGCTATTCGTCAGAAGTTTCCCCAAACAGTTGACAATGCAGTACATGGACAGCCCCCTGGTCAAGATCTACATCCACGACTCATCAAAAGACATGTTTTACGAGCTGGAAGATGTTAGGTAAATGACTTGGTTTTTCCTGATAGACTCTCCAAACTGAGACGCGACCATTTCGTTCCCAACAAGTTGAGGCAGTGTCATCCGTCCTGACCAAATGTCGCAAAACTCTACTCGTAGGGTATCTGTGATACGACGACCAAATATATGGCCTTTTACTATCTTTGATAGAGTTTATCTATTCTTCTAAGGAGCGTGAGAGCCGCGCATTGGAACAAATGCCACATCGCAGCTTCCAGATAAATATAGACTGTTTATGTGTATTCTATTTTTATTATATACTTTGAAGAAACGATTTTTAGCAAGAAGATAACCGAATTAGTAAAAAAAGGTAATGTATTGTTACGTGGTCGAAGCCGCGTTCCGAAGGGTGGCTACGTTACAATTTGGAGGTAAATTTTAGTATCACAAGAAGCGCTTGTAAGTTCTATGTGTAATAAATATTTTCTTTTGTATTCTGAAAATATTCGTCACCACCTCTTCAAATAAGAGTCGTGGCGTTGTCCCGAAGTAGCTGTTGGTCTGAACGATAATTGTTACTATGTACTCTTGTCCTTTTCGAAATCGAATACACAAATCCGTGTTCCCGAAACAAATGTACTTGAGCGAGAAAAACTTATCGGTACCTGGCAAGGTTCAAACCTAGACCACCAGAAAGAAGTCCGAAGTGCTAAGATCCGCCTCAACGATCATCTTTTATTCTTCATTGTCAATTATTGTCCTGTCGTTTTCAGAGCGGAAATGTTGAACATTTAAAAGTTAGTTCGTTTCTATGGGATAAAATCCAATAGGCATGCTTGAAACTCGATTTGGAGACCGATAATTTGAAATAGTTTGATTTTGGAATTCCTAACCGAACGACAAAATATATATTTTGATAAATTCATCAAAAAGACAATTTCACATATAAGCATTGTATATAAAGGGACCACCAATGCACACAGGGGAGCACCACCAAAACCAAAAATTATCATATTTGCGTGTGACTAACCTCTTATAATGGTGTCTATAATTAATTTAAAGTAATTCAAGAAAGCCTGTGTTAGTGATAGGTATTAAATGAATCATTCAAAAAAATGTTTCACGCTTGCAATGTTTGTGAAATTAATATATTGCGATATTCTGTATCATATTTGAAGCGAAAAAGATTATCGATATTTTACACGAGAAACAGAATTACCAATGAAAATACGAAAACGCTTTTTGATATGGCTGGTTTCTTTTAATGAAATGGATGGAGGGAGTATTCATGTTGCTAATGAATATTACACAAAGTAATATTGAAAGATTATTGCGCTGTTAAAAAAATAAAAAAGAAAATCATTAAATATGTAAATAATTACTTTATGAATATATTATATATCTTGTTTCATTACATTTTTTCTTATTATAATGTACTAGCTGTATTTGTGACTTCGTTCACGATTACGAGTATAGCGATGGACTGTTGGTGTAGATTTTTTTCCTTTTGGCGGAAATGGCAACTTGTCATCTGCTGTTAATTTTGCCAATTTCTGACTCAATCGAGCAAAAAAAGGCTTAGAGAACGGGCTTAGAGATGTAATAATTATTCTTATTTTCGTATAAACGTGGAGGAAGCTATATATAATTTAAAACACAAAAGAAGTGTCTTGAAGTCGTTCTCTACTCATCCTGAAGTTAGGGTTATCAGGATTAGGATATTTAGAGACCGTGTGAGTCATGTAACGGTGGGAGACAGCTGTTTGCTTACATGACCATCAGTATTTAGAATGCGAGCCTCGAAATAGAATAAAGTTAACAATTGACCTAACTCTGCAGTTTGTAAGTGCGCAAATTCTCAATAGGCCGCTTCGCAATAGGCGAAGGGGGATTAGGCTGTGGGTTCGATTACAGATACATTAAGTTGTATGATGTAGTTCAAAATTATGGCTACATACATACATATCTTCACGCCTTCTATGGTATAAATGAAGTTTCCAAGTATATGGTGGTACAAATTCTTTTACAACCTATTGTGTAACTAAGAAGCTTCCATAGGTTATTGATGCGAAGAGAGACTACCTTATAGATTTGCTGTGTAATAGACATTCATTCAATACAGCGAAGAATGACAATAGACTTTTTCCGACAATGTTCGCATTCCAAAGTCTACCAGGTACCCGTTTGGTAGGTGGATATTATTTTACGAAACTAAAATAATATCTTAATATATATTAATATTAAAAAAATCCGACTCTATCCGACTCGCGCACGAAGGGTTCTGTACCATAATCTATAAAAACCGACAAAAAAATCACGTTTTACAACAAACGTGACGTGATTTGGAAGCACAAAACAGTGCTCCGATACAACATAGTGAGTCACTGTATTTATTTTATTCTGCT
>DVZL01006633.1:0-11237 GCA_018236625.1 Lasaia peninsularis | reverse complement strand
AAACGTTACCTGGAAAAATCCCGAGATATTTCCTAATTTTGTTTTGCTGTTTCTTCTCCTGACTGTCTAGGTTTGGAAACGGTGGTAGTACAAAGTGGTGAGTGAGGCTTTTAAATCTAGTTGCCAGGGAGTTTTTTTTTGCCGTTTCTTCTCCTGACTGGCTAGGTTTGGAAACGGTGGTAGTTTTTGGTAGCCAGCGTCGAAATTATTCGTGTGAAAATAATGTTTATAGATAATAAGATAACTAGTATATAATATATTGTTTAATAAATAAATAAATACTAATTATGTTTTAAAATATTTGCACAGCAGGTTGTGGTCGAATATGTTGGTATAATTAAAAACTTATATTTTGTAACAACTTTTAACACAACATATTCGGCAAATAAATAAATTTCATTTCATTTCATTAAGTAAAATACCTAATTTATTTTAAAATTATCTATATTTTTGTTCCGACGATCACCTGACATATTATGCGTAACTCCATCACAATACTGCCTTACTTATAACATCTACTCTATAGGCCACGGTCTTCATGAGCTGTGTGTTTGTTCACCGTCTTATCTCATAAAAAAATCGCAATCAACACATCAGAAGCTTTGATATGTGGTTATCTCGCATCAGAAGCATCTGCTTTTTTACCACCGTTATGCTATAAAAATAAACTTAATAGAACCCCTCCGGTGAATCCTGTAGCAAAAACTAGATATTAGACGTTAATTTATACCAACTGCGCATAATTATCACGTCATGTAAACGCATCAACATACGAGTATTTATCGATATCTTGTTTTTTTAACAACTATAATTAAAACGTTACGTTTAAGAACATGTAAAGGTTATTTAAAAAACCACCAGTAATTGATAATAGATCGGTATGTTTACTAACTCTGGGATTTTTTCATGACACAGGACACTTTGGGCCATTTCTCGGCAAGGGGATCATAGTTGTTGATACTACTAAAATATACCAAGTAAACAACAATTATACCAATTAATCGCTGTCTCAAAGAATAAAACACAAATCACTTTTCGTTGTCTGTCCTATGTATGCTTAGACCATTGTCTCTCATACAGTTTTTCATGGGGTTTGTTTCATAAGTAAATTAATTCATGAAGGATGTTTATATACATAAAAAAGTACCTTCACGCCTATTATTCCCGAAGAGGTATATCCACGACTCGTAAGTCCAGTAGATATACTTGAACACACCCACGATTAGCCAAGTTACTAGGGCCCTGATGTGATAGGTGGCAAGCCTATCGCCGCTTCGGGCACATTCCAATCCTGAGCAATGTAATGCTTACTTAGAAAAATCTGAAAAACATTTAAGAAAAGTTGCCCGACCTGGGATTTGAACCCGGAACCCAACGCGGCTAGCGGTCTTAACAGGCGACACCTGTACCGTTACACCATAGGGGCGAAATTAATAATTAATATAAAATACATGTATAATATACCCATTAGAAGCCAAGGCGGGTAGTATAATAAAAAACATAAACATTGCTTTGAAATCTCAATTAAAAAACGAAATTACTAGAATTATATTAAGGCTTATATTCTAGACTTTTTTCCATTCGCTGCACAATCCCGCCAACTATTGTGTTCATGCTAATAGTTTAACACTTGCATGAATTGTAAATTGTTATTCAGCAGAATCTTTTTGTGTTTCTTCGTTGGGAGTTATGCAATTAATATTTTTTTTGGTAATTATTATTTAACGTAAGTACACACCTAGACACCTCCTGTGTTTCTCATGCGGGGAAAATAATGTTTATTTCGGTTATATAGATTTCGGTTTCTCCTTGATTTTTTTGATTACGAACTTACATCCTAATTCTTTTGGATAAAGTGAAAATAGGTAAAGCTATAGTATTTTTGGATGATCCACGAATTAAATAAAAACCGGCCAAGTGCGAATCGGTGTCCCGCACGAAGGATTCCTTACCATTTCGAAACGGCAAAAAAATCACGTTGTTCTCTCTGATTGACTTGACGCAAATTGTTAACTGACAACAAAAGGAAAATTTTGTCTATATATTTTGTTTGCATTTATTATGTGATTACTCAGTCAATGCTAAATAGATTTTAATGATTATTTAGATTTTGATGATTGTTTAGATTATGATGATTGTTTAGATTTTGATGATGGTTTAGATTTCGATCATTGTTTAGATTTTGATGATCTCAATTATGATGATGATCAAAACGATACTACAGAGGTCATCCCGTAGAATATTGATTCTGCACTTTTTGAAATACGAACAAAAACGTTCGTTGTTTCCCAACTTAATTAATATTATGAGACTG
The DNA here is from genome assembly GCA_018236625.1 of Lasaia peninsularis. Classification (NCBI taxonomy): domain Eukaryota; kingdom Metazoa; phylum Arthropoda; class Insecta; order Lepidoptera; family Riodinidae; genus Lasaia; species Lasaia peninsularis. The sequence goes on along the minus strand of DVZL01006633.1, from coordinate 8,923 downwards.
TGTCAAAAATACTCACATAAAACAGTTACTTCAATACTTTATATTATTACTAAATACTCTAAAGCTACGAGCGCGTGTAAAAATCTTTGATTAAAATATCTCGCACTAAAAAACAAAAATGGAGACACATTAATGAGATGAAAATCAGCATTTACGTATTCCACAGCGCGATTGCCAGTAATCAATTCTAAATACTCCCAATTTCGGAAAACCATATTTTTTACTCCATGCACCCAAGTTACCATTTATGGTGAATCTCGGTGTGAAAATCAATATATTCACGGCTCTCGTCTATATGGTAATACACAGAGCATTAAACACGTCTGCGATTGGCTCTACAAACGCGTTTTTAGCATTTCTCTATCGATGCTTGTCATTAGCTCTCGCCTTGTACGAATGCGATAGTTTTTTGTGGAACAACTAATTATGGATATGCCTGTGCGCAACCATTGATCTGGCGTTAATAGGAAAACCGTCATATCAACTTCATTCTTATTTTTTGCTCCTTGTCCAACGTGCCATGACTATGTATTTTTAATTAGTTGTTTCTTGTCCATTTAAAGGGACAAGATTTTTCTATTACTATAAATGACTTATTAAGGCTGTAAAAAGGTCGTAGCATTTATGCCTCGGTGGTCGGACCGTTGTGCAAGACGTATTAATTTCATCTATAGTTCTATCATTGTCAGAGGCGGGCTAATTATGCCTGTTGCTTTTATCAATGATTTATTATTTAACAAGTAATTAAGGTTATTAGATGATGGTATTATTAATTTGATTTTATGAGCGTCGCAATTAAAATTATCTTTTAGATACTTATTAGTTATCACACTTTGAAAAACGTAATTTGTTGCTTTGAAAGAGTTGAATTGGAAAGCGACGTACTAAACCATCGTATTAAAACACTTATCTTATTAATAAATATGCACCCTGTTTTACATTATTATTTCATATAATAATAAAGAAAAAATACATTTTTTCAATTACGTATGTTTATTTACATTTTTGTGGTGTTCTTTCGGGGCATATTAGAATTTTACGCCAATTGCTTTTCTACCACGCAACTTTCAACTAGTGAAAGTTGATTTTTATCACTGATACCGTGGTAGAACTTTTCAACAATTTGTGCAGATTAATTCCACTAATCCTGCCGCCATAGAATGATCACCATTACCTTATTTAGGTTTCGAAGGTAAACCGTCTTATGTTAAGAGCCTCAGGTTGGCAACGCGTATAACATGTTTCTCACCATCAGACAATTCGTTCTTTTGTATGTTTTCCAATCCCATAAAACATTTCTCAATAATTAATTAAAAAAAAATCATGGAGTAATTATTTTTATACACAACGTAAGTTACAAAATAAAGTAAATGAGACAAATAAAAAAATTATATCTTATGAAAAACTTTAATATGAATACTATTAGCACATTCATTAAACAACAAAACATTTAAAGAATTAAAATTCTTAAAACCAGTACAAACTAGTATAACCCGAGAGTCCTACCAAGAAAACATGTAAATTGTTAACATAATCTAAATAAATTTGAGAAAGCCAATTAAAATATGAATGGATACTTAAATGTGCAAAATATACGATAAAAATAACAATTTATTACATCATATTAGATAAGTATACTAAAATGGACATTTAATGGATGTTGCGAACACCGTGTCTGAGGATCGTACAGGGTAATAAGAGAAATTGGCAACATGGGTATAAATCAAACCAAACTGGTGTTTTATAAAGTAGGGGTTGTCGTAATAGTAATAAGTGCTTAAACGGTCGAAAGGCAGGTGTTTGGAAAGACAAGTTGGTATCTTAACCAATGTATCTTACAAGTTAATTACTAACGTCAATTTTCACCGCTGTAATCGAATGGAGTCGGGATCCGACTTTGATGTCGAAGGTTCGATACCCAGGTAGAACAAACTGAATTTTTCCAGTGTATCTAAAAAACACAACTTTAATTACTTTTTTCGGATAGATGCAAAAAACTGTATATATCTGCTCCTCATTAACAAAGTTAAAAATAAAGTTTATAATAATATAAAAATATTGATTTAAAAATACGCTTATAAACAAAGGAAAAATCAATACTGTTAATAAAATTAAAGTTAAGTTAATATGTTAAAGATTGTAGCCTTACTTATACATCTAAACAAATAAATAAAATTGGAATCTCTGTATGTAATATTAAAATAACCGCTTTTTACAAAGTGCATATGTATAGTTACAAGGTACATATACCAAAACAATATTTTTTAGAATTTTTGCCCGTCTGTCTCTCTGTTTGTACCCGCTAATCTTTGAAACGGCTGAACCTATTTTAACGGGATTTATACTGTCAGAAAGCTAATGTGATAAGAAAGGGATTAGGCTACTTTTATATTAGAAATAAATAAATTAAATAAAAACGCAGACGAAGTCACGGGCATAGCTAGTATTGTAAGAACTTAAACATAGTGGAAACTGTGATTGGGTCGCACCCCGACCGGCATTTGCGAAATAAACATTTCTCAGGATCTGAATATTTATTAAAACTACGGAATTCATATACGTATTTCTGTGTATTCATACTGTGTACGAATATTCGTATCACAACCACATAAACTTCATTTTGAGGTTAGATTATTTGTTGTAATTTTTACTAAGATTTATTGATATTTAGTAATACGACATCTGTTGGTGTCTATACATAACTTAATTAATTAAAACAGTTTAATAGAATGAAACTCAACACTCATGCTTTTAACTATCGAATAAAATATTATACGACATGTTGGATATAAATTAAACTACTGGCCAAGTTCGATTAAAATTAGCGTATAGAAAGTTCAGTAGCATAAAGCATTAACATATTTTCAAAAACACGCATGAATTTGGTAATTATGAAATTAAAATACTTAAACATTTGGAACAAGATACAAAACATTTGGAAAAAAAATTATGCTCCGAGACTACTTAATCTTAAACCTTCTGTATGTTTCCTTTTTTATTCTTTTAAATATTGAGACCTTTTGACAGTGAACAAATCAATGTTAATAAATCTAAAAATGTCGTGTCACTAGTCACCACACTCCAGCGAAATTACTAAACAGATTTAGATGAAACTTTGGATTCGAGAAAAGGTCGTTACCTATTTTTCATACCCCTAAGTACAAAGTATAAGTATAAATAAGTGCAGTACAAAGTTCTCCGGGACAGATGTATCCTTTGTAAAAGAATATAAGTTTAATATAGAACTTTTATCAGTTCTATATTAAAGTTATATCATTCTTAATCCTTGCAATTTTCATGGATTTCTGTCCTTGCATACAGAACCCTAATCTATGGAATATTTAAAAATTGTCCTTGTATGTGTATCTGTACAGGTGGTAATATCGTTTACATTATACTAGCTTTATACCACGACTTTACCCACATGATATTCTTTGGTTTATCCAAGGTCGACTATAAGTCAACTTCAGTTACAGTATCATTTAGTATAGATAATTTTATTTGTTTTCGTTGATTATTTGACAATCGCTAAAGTAAATAGCCTTTATTAAGCTATCTCATCGAATGAGGATCATCGAAATCCCTTCGTAATTGTCGTAGCAGTCGCGTATCTAAATAACGCTAAGGATGTACAAAATCTCCTCCTTTTCGAAGTCGGTAAAAATAGTAATTTTGGATTTACATTATTTACTAACCAACTAATTGTTTCTACCTCTCTATTATATAGTCCGCTGACAGTTTAAAATTTTTTTATTACTAGTATTTAATTGTACCTATTGTTTGAACTAGGTTGAACTATACTTGGCTCTGGACAGTTGATCTCGGAGCTCAACCCTGCCCATGATGTCAACACTCCCAAGGTGCTAATAAAAGACCATTGGTGTATCCTGACCTTTATTTACTAGTGTTGTACGTACACTAAGCCTAATAATTCAGGGCTAAAAACTCTCGTGAACTCAACCTTCTATAAAAATGCTGTCTTTGGGTCCAAAAATCCGGCTCGAAGGACCACAAAAATATGTTTTAACTAGGTTGACCTATACTTGGCCCAGGACAGTTGATCTCGGAGCTCAACCCTGCCCCATGATGTGAATACTCCCAAGATGCTAATAAAAGATCCGAATATCCAAAGAGTAAAGTCACAGAATTGGGCTTGTGTAATAAAGCTTTTGTATAAACACGCGTCTAAACTTTTCTGTACTAATTAGTCAAAGGATAGACAGGAATGAAGATTGGCAGATGACCTTTTCGGAATAATTCAGATAACACAGCCCCTGTTGGACGGTCGGTGGACCAAGTTCGGCTCCAGCAACGAACTTTTACGTTAAAACTAATATCCAAGTGGTCGTAAATAGCACTATAAATTGATGGAATAAAGATAAAGCACATAAAATCGTTAGTTTTAATTCGTTAATGCATATAGGTCGTTCTATGTTTGCTGACTTTGCTAGTTTGCCCACTTTTAAAAACTACCTTTTAAATTTCTTGTTTTGATTAATTTTTCGACTCTATTAGTACATTAAATAATAAATTAAAAGGACAAAAGCTTTTTAGAAAATGCTTTTATTTTTCCAGTTGCTCTCAACGGGTGCTTTCATTTGATACCCATATTGTAGAATTGCTTTAAATACTATTCGGCCATCTTGGTTACTTCAAAATTGAATTATATTATTCTACCTTAACATACATACAATGCAAGTTAAATAAAAGCTTTTAAAAAGTGTAAAGCTACGTTAGGAAAAGTTTAAGTGAATTACACTCTTAATCATTCTGAATGACATTTTTAAATCTTAACATTGTATTATGGCCATCGTTCAATTATACAGCCTAGGTTATTAGCCTAGCCTAAGTTAGTCTATCAGAATACCAATCAATAAAAGTATCTTCACACCTTTTATCACCGAAGGGGTAGGTAGAGGTGTACAAGTATATCCACGACTTGTGAATTCAAAGTACAACACCCACGATTAGCTAAGGTACTGATAAAACAAGAATTTTAATACTCAATAATATTCCATAAAAAATACCTAACAATACATTAAAAACGGGACATATACATAATGTCACGTTTTTACGTTAAAATACCTGAACGTCTAGATATAGATTAAAATTTGGAAATGGATATAGGTTGTTTTTTTATGACTTAAAATAAGAACGGGTCTTTACAGGAGAGACACAATAAGAGATAATACGATCTTAAATACGCAGACATAGTTACTGGTTAGGGCTAGATGTAGGGATAGAAAAAAATAAAGTAAGGTTTTTTAAGGAAAACATCGCAAGGAAATCTGGAATTTGTGACTGATATACCGATAGACTTGCCGCATGACTTGCTACATGGGACCTGTAATATCATTAGTTAATCGTGGATGAATATGCCTTATATTTATTTTATATTATTAACATATTTTTAATTAGTAAATTAAAAATGAATCTATATTTTAATTAAGGACCGATTCAAAGTCTAAACGGCCATACAACCACAACCTTAATAATACAGATAACTTTGTCCCGCTTTAGAGATTATCGGGAACAAACAGACAGACAGATAAAAAATCTAAAAAAAATTTGTTTAGGAGTAATACGTGCCTTGCAAATATACATAAAATGCATTTAATTAATGGCGGTTATTTTAATATTACATACAGACTCTCCAATTTTATTTATTTGTATAGATCACCCCTTAAGTATAAACGATAAACGTTGTGAGTGTATGGAGATAAGGTGGCTGTCGTAATTCAAATTCATATAAGTCGAATAGATGAAACAAAACGAGTATTGATTAGATTCACAAATATAGTAACTTTGAATTCAGTTTAGTCGTATGGGTGTACGAATTTTATGCACGAAACGGTCAGACTTTATTGTAATCTGAATTGAATTGACTAATTTAATGTTATTTTTAAATTTTGATTTTGCATTGTTACACAAACACGGTTAGATAGTTTTGTTATCATTTCCCTATTCCTTTTGTGGTTATTATTACCTTAATCTTTTTATAAATGTTCGATTATATACCACTTACCAATTTAACTTTAACGTGATGAATTCTAAAACTCTTAATGAATCATCATTCTTCATTTAAATAGTTGAAACCTGCAATCTTTTCAATTACGCTGAAACATATTTATCGTGAAAGTTTAAAGGGCTAGAAAAATCACCAAATAGGTAAGTTATGTATTAACGTAATGAGACAAGTAACGCCATCTAGCGACATTAGCTTTAAACAACTATATATGATTTTATTTTCAACTATCTGTGTTTATGATTTCGCTCGCGTACCAAGAGATGGTTTTTCCTGGAAAAGTCTCTGTCCGTAAGAATTCCGGGATAAAATATCCTTTATAACTCTGTGCAATAAATTGGCCAAAACCCACAAATTTTAAAAAGCTTGTGATAAATAAATTGTTTAATTTTAAATTATTCATTATTAATTTTATTTTCCAGTTTATTATTCCAGTTTATGATGTCTAAAAGTATTATTTTACATAAGGTTAAGTATTTACGTCAAACTACAAAATATAGTTCTTGTAAATATGGTTGTTTTTTGTGTTGGCACGTTGAAATTATTTAATAGGTACTATTGATTAGCCACTTCTAACAAAAATCTGTCTCCAATATTAAGTTTTGTTTATTAACAAATTAAAAATAATCCAGCTATCTGAAAATAAGATAGCCGGCACTATAAGGATGAGATAGATATACTTATAGTGGGGACACAGATCTTTGTAAGGAGTGTGATTTCCAAAAGTACGAAATTTATTTCTCCATTCCCTTGATCATAGGTTATCCTTGAAGTTGGGTTTGCCTTACAAATAGACGTTTAATAGAGGAAGAATTCCAAAGTATATTTATTAAAACTGGCCACAGGTAAAAATTAAGACGATAAGTCAAATATGTGAACAAATAAGCAGCTGGCAAATGATCAGTGATTTCAAATGCCAATTAAATTGATTTTCTAAAAATGTAGTTATGCCTTTTGTAATAAGACTCAATTTTCTTTTAAGGAACTTTATTTCATAATTCCTCAGAAAAACAGGACACGGTGTCATTGCATGCGTTTAGACGGTAAATTACTTTAACCTAGTAATATTCGTGATAGTTTAAGGTGTGACCTTTTTTTTACTAAGCAACTTTACAGCGAACAAAATTTTCATTATATTTCACCATTCAAAAGTTTAGCCTAAAGTGTGTATAGTAAAATGGTTATTTTATTTTTTCCTTGATAGTATGGGTCCCCTGTATAAAATAGAATGGATCTAACAATCAGGCAGTTCGTAAGAAGCGAGCATAAGTTAAATGGGTCACTATCAACATGACCACTGGTGGTAGAAATCCACCGCCTTACCTATTGCTGCCGTCATAATGAAATTTTGTGTAACGGTACGGCTGTCGCCTGTTAATACCTTTAGCCGCGTAGAATCCCGGGTTTAATTCCCAGGTCAGGTTAAATGTTTTTCAGATTATTCTGAGTAAGCATTACATGCCCCGGGATTGGAATGTGCCCGAAGTGGCAATAGGCTAGCCACCTATCACATCAGGGCTCTATTACCTTGGCTAATCGTGGGTGTGTTCTAGTATATCTACTGGACTTACGAGACGCGGATATACTATCACACCTCTGCCAACCCCTTCGGGGATAATAGGCGTTAAGGTATCCTTTTTTTAATTTACAAAATGTATTTCTTCACCACATTTATGGTAAGAAAATCGTTTTTAACATTGTCAAGATCAATAAAGTCATGACAGACTTGCCACCTGTCACATTTTGGGACCTAATATCATCGGCTACTCGATGGTGCTCATACGTAACTCTGCCTACACTTTTGAGAATATGGGCGTAACGATATTCTAATCTGTTCTGCTTCTAAGGTTCTAACAAACAAATGTTTTAACAATGATATAATTAAATAACAAATATAAAGAAAGATATCTTCGAGCCTCTTATAAGCGTTTGAAAAAACTATGTATAATAAATGAACAATCTCCTCATTTTATCGCTGCTTTTAAAAGCTTCCGGTTTATATACCTTGCAAAATTAATAGTATCAATCTTATTTAAGCATCACTATCTAATACATCATTCGTCAGTATAATTAAGCTCATTTTATGGGTTTGATATTGATAAAAAATATGCGTCAAGCGTTTGTCAATTTGCACAGGGAAGGTTTCGTAATACAAAAATAAGTAAAAAAACTCCGCCAAGTGTAAGTCAGACTCACAAACGTCAAGAAAATCTATTCTTTGTATGTGAGCATTTCAATATTATATTATTACAAACTACGTATTTGTGTTATTTAGGCAACTGAAATGAATAATTTGTAAAAATATCAACTGTTTTATACCTTTCAGTACAATCCAATTAAAGACTACTCTCGATTTGAATATTATATTTATATTAGTTTTAAAAAATGGGCAAAGTAAAAATTAATCGAATTTCAATATGTTAATTTAATCCAATACGTATATAACATACATGTTTATATAAATTTAATAGTTCATTTAATATTCGAACTGCAAAAATTAGAATTCTATACTAAAGTTGGTTTCTCCAAAATGCTGATTGGTATAATCAAAAAATATTCTTCTAGTTCTGTGTGACTCTATCAAAGACTATATCCAAGCTTTCTATCAGGAAGTTTTAGGTCATTTATGAAGTTGTTTTTTTTAATAAACTTCGGTCTAACACTTTTTTCAAGCTTGTAAGCTCTGTGGTGTAACGGTACAGGTGTCGTCTGTTAAGACCGTTAGCCACGTGGGGTCCAGGGTTCAATTCCCAGGTCGGGCAACTTTTCTTAAATGTTTTTTAGATTTTTCTGGATAAGCATTACATTGCCCGGGATTGGCATGTGCCCGAAGTGGTGATAGGCTTGCCACCTATCACATCAGGGCCCTAGTACCTTGGCTAATCGTGGGTGTGTTCT
>DVZL01006632.1:0-11238 GCA_018236625.1 Lasaia peninsularis | reverse complement strand
AGGAGGTTGTTTGCAAAAATAAATGATGCCCAAATAAACTATTCCACGCGGACGAAGTCGCGGCCACAGCTAGTTCTTAATAAAACTAAATAATATCTCGTCAAATATAGCCTGCATAAATTTGGAAATGCAATCTTTAAAAATCATGATTATATTTAGGTACGAGTTATATTTAGACATTTGCAACAACCTCGAAACATGCTCGTTTTTATATTCCTGATAAGTGAGATTACGTAAATTACTGAACAATTGCGTATTACTTGAAAAAGTTTTTACGATTCATGTTTTTGCACAGTTCCTTCTTTACCGTATTAGTGCTATGTACTTTTATCAGCGCTTGCGTAATGATGATGTATTCTAGTGTTTCTTTGGTATTCGGCTCTGAATGTTAATGTTTTTCAGACAATTCAGAAGTTTTTTTTATATTTTTTTTATTGTATTACTATGTATATACTAGCTATGTATATGAATGTCGTGGAACAGGACATGTGTGCCAATAAACTCACTACTAGGGATATGACTAAAGAAAAAGTAGGAAAGCGGATACTGGGTTCCCTCGTTTTAGGCGTAGGTAGCAACCGTAATTAATGCTAGGATGATGATGATATTAGCTATGTATAACAATTCTCTTTTTGTATTACTAGCTTTACTCCCGCGGCTTCTTCCACTTGAATTGTAGTCGCTTAAAAATAAACCTATTTTATTCTATAATATAAGCTATATTGCTATGAAAACACGTGAAAATCCGTTCAGTAATTTTTTCGTGAAGAGTAACAAACACACATATGCAGTCACAAATTTTTTCATCTATAAACGTAACATTTAATATAGTATTATTTAGATAATTGTTATTTTTAGAAAATATTATGCATTCTTAAATTTGAGCCTTCGTTTTTAAGCGCAAAATTGTTTCAAATTGGTCTCAAGTTAGGTTCTTTTATTTAAAGCAACTAAATTAAAGACAAGTTTTACAATAATTTTGTTTTTTTGTAGATCTCAACGAAGGCAATGAAATTAATTTGTTCGTCCCAAATGTTTTCCAATTTTGCTTAGTAGAACTTAAATGATTATATGTGGCAAACGCTCTTGGATTGCAAAAGGCCGCATCGTCGAGTAAACCATTGCAATTCTAAATGGATATATCTCGTAGATTCATGTGTTTTGAATTATATACGCTCCAAATAAACACTTAACTGCATTATCATGTTACTACGAACTTATAAACGATTTAATTAGGTGTCATAATTTTGCGTGAGAACAGCTAACCTATGACTAGGTATATTGTTTTTTTTATTTCACGTTTAAAGATACACACATTACGAGAATGAAGATTTCACTTTTCTTAATACATTTTTCAAATTTAAACGTTACTAGCGACCCGCCCCGGCTTCGCACACGTATACTATATATGTTATATGCATAAAAACCTTCCTTTTGAATTACTCTATCTGTTAAAAAAACCGCATCAAAATCCATTGCTTAGTTTTGAAGATTTAAGCATACATAGGGACAGACAGAGAAAGTGACTTTGTTTTATAATATGTAGTGATAAACGGTAATGTTTAATTATTTTTATTGAACTTCCATTAAAGGAACAAGTGCTAAGGACAACAATGTCTGAAATGCCACGATATTGCTACCATTTTCTTTTCTTTCCCAACTTTCACGGTTAAACTGAATCCTAACAATCTCATAATGGTTTTCCGGTCTGCGATTTCACGTTAATTTTGTCCCCTCGTTTGAATCACGAAAATGTTCTTTTACAGTGGAAAAATTCTTCTGTAGAGTCGTATAAAAGAAACTTGTGTTAGTTACACTATTTATAACTCTATACGTATCTATAGATCTTAGTTTATCAGCGACACCAGGTTCCTAAGTCGTATTGCTAACAAAGCTTGTGAGTTTAGCATCTAGAATAACAGGACAGTAGCTAGCACTGGCGTAAGCATTTTGTATTTCTATACAGTAAATGAAAAACGGCTATTTTATATTCAAGGATAGTGAATCATTAAATCACAAACAAAAAAAAGACATCAGAAACAGTGTGATTAAAAAAGCAATAAATTAAAATCCGAATTAATCACGAGCAAATTCGTTTATATCGCAATTTCACACCACTTATCTATCGTCACTTAACGGCGTCACAACACTAATCTATGGTTTGGTGTCTATGGTTATACAAAGGGGGCCAACCCTCGCCGCTCAAGGTCATAGGGGTGCCCGCTCGTGTTTTATTTATATACGGCGGCCATTTTAAATTACACAAGTATACGATTGTTGTATATTTACCGTGTGAAATTAGGCGTCCATCCGTTTTGGTTACATTGTTTTCAATTACTTTGTACCTTAGGTTTTATTAAAGATCAGCTGTCCGCTTTTTTTTAATTATTCTATTTTATATAATATTTGTAAAATAAAAGTAGCCTAAGCAGTTCCTTATTACATTAACTGTCTGCCAGTGAAAGTCCCGTCCAGATCGGTCCAGCCGTTTCAGAGATTAGCGGGTTTTTTTAAGGAATAAGGAAGCGAACAAGCACATGATTCTCCTGGTGGTAAGAGACAACCGTGGCCTATAGACTCATAGTTGTTGTAGTTGTAGGTGCGACGCAGTACAAACAGACAAACGGACAAAAATTCTAAAAAATATTATTTTGGTATATGTACCTTGTAAATATACATATGCAGTTAGCAAAAAGCGGTTATTTTAATATTACAGACACTCCGATTTTATTTATTGTATATTCATTTTAATCAATGTCTTTAAGGATATAAGCCACAGATTCACTTTAAAAACAGTAACTGTGACACTTGACAGATGAGACCTCTACCCATAGTTCATACTATTTTTTGTTTAATACATACATTCACGCAAAGTCTCCTGTGAGGTAACCAGAGAGTATCCAGTGCCAAGTGTTCGTATCATATACATATCGTACACAAGTGCGATTCCTATAATTGCCTAGCTTCCTCCACAATTATTACTTTGTTCATACAAACAATTTATTTTTACAATTCGGTAACTCTTGACACCATCCTCGGTTTACACACGAACTATTTGGTCGTGGAATGTCAAACTCTCCCTGGGTAGAAAAAGTCAAAAGAAGTAGAGTTAGACAAATTAGAAGATGGGAAGACGACAATAGAAAAATAGCAGGTTTAACATAGATGGACAACATAGAAAAAGTGGAAATCTTTAGAAGAGATCTATGTTGAAAGACAAGCTACTACGTAGAAACGATCTTTTAGCGATACCTAACTTATGTAAAAAGGGAAGAAACTTATAAAGTAAACATATTTGTAAGAAAAAATATTGTTCAAATAAGTTCAGCAATAAAGGCTATTTTAAGGCGTTATAGATGTTCGGCTTATATTCCAAGTTCGATTTCCGGTTAGGGCAAGTTGTTCTATGATTGTGACTGTTATGGCGACGGATTTGCCACCTGCTCATCATGGGACTTAATATCGTCGGCTAATTGTGGGTGCATAGGTACCTCTGGCTACCTCTTTGAGGATACGAGCGTGAAGGTATGTTTAATTTTAATATTACTTAAAACTTGTTTCACAACTTCATAATACCAGAATTAGTCTCGTGTTACGAACCCAGTATAGGTTGCACTTGCACCGTCGTACACAGCAAGCGTGTAGATATTTATAGACACCCGACCGCGTTGGAGAACTTGAAAACTGTCAATTTGTTTAAACTTCATTTGTGTTTCGAAAGTCTGCGCCACAAACTTTCTTTAATGTCGGCCTACTTTAGGTTTTATCTGTGTTAATTGATCATAAGTCATTGAAAAGACCGCGGCTTAGGGATGGGCAAATGGGAATGAAACATCGATATATATCGTATCGATAAAATATATTGACTAAAACTATCGATTTGTTGAAATATTTTCTGCGCCATAAGCGATAACCTATCAAAATTGTCAAAATATTCTAAACTTTAGAGTAAATACATATCTAGCTGATTTGCAATCAGTTTTATTATTCAAGCAAATAAACTAAACCCATACAGCCTGCTTTACTGCTGCCTTCTTACTCTTTTTATAAATTTAAGAAATTGGATTGGTCAAATACATGATATGACGCATGAGCGTACAGCAGATAAAAAAATATCGATTTCGAAACGAAATTTGATATCTGAAAATAAATATCGGAAGTTTATATGTCGCGGGGAAAAAATATCACTGTCTTGTATCGATTTTTTTTCTGAAAAAATATCGATATTTTGATATATTAATTTTTTTTGCCCAAGCCTACCGCGGCTGTTTTAAAGTTATGTGAAGTACAATTTTGTGGAAATTAATCTCTTTCGTAACTTCCCGCACAAACACGCCTGTTTGAAAAACTTTTAACCGGTCTCAGAATCCAGAATACAGTTTATATTTATTAATGCGTTGTAGTTTTTCTGTCCCTTAGCCTTCAAAAAATATATTATTTTCTTTCGTCATCCATATCGTGTATTTTTGATGGCATTTTGATGGCAAGTACGAGTCGGCCTCGCAATCGTAGGGTTCCGTACTATCTGTAAAAAAATATTGTTAGTTATATGTAATATTTATTTTTTCTATTTTTAGTAATTGTTGTTACAGCGGCAATAGAAATACATAATTTGTGAAATTACCAACTGTCTAACTATTACCTTTTATAAGATAACAGACAGACAGACGGATGGACAATAGAGTCTTTGTAATAGGGTCTCATTTATCCTCTTTGGGTACGCAAACCTAAAAAATATTCGCAGAAAAAGTTTACAATCCAGATATAAAACTAAGGCCGCCTTTGGCTATCTTTAGACTCAATGGTAAGAAAACTCTTACAAAACATTCTGGTGTCAATATTATTTTCGGTTGAGTTGAAAAAATATTAATAGTAAAATAGTATTCGAGTTCAACGAGCAAATTGATAAAAAACAATCAATCGGAACACCGACACGAAATGTTCTTCGTAAATCGAGAATCCAAATTAATGCCGCCTTCGTCCATCGCGTGCCTACTCTTGTTTCCGCGTCTGATTACCATTTTTCGAATTAACACTAATATTAACAATCTAAATCGTTATACACTCATTAACATTAAAAAATCAGATTTACAAAAAAACCCATAATTAAATAAATCTAAGTATTAGATACATGTCATTGAGTCAAAACTCCAAACTAATGCCGCCTCTGACCGTAAGTACCTACCTATTATATACATATACGTATAGCGTTTTGCTTCAACGAACAACATTTATTACCGTTTTCCTCGAACGGATGATTCGTATTGTTTTACGATCCGATTTATGTTATCAGGTAAAATATGCGACTAGCTTATTAATAGACTGAAGTAACCTTGCTAATTCGGCATTTGGTTTATCGCATCGTAGAAACCATATTCGAGTTTTTTTATTTATCTTATAAATATACTAGCGACCTGCCCCGACTCCGCTCGGGTGGAAATATAGCCTATGTCACTCAGTCACAATTCCCTGCATTTTAAATCTATCATATCTGCGAATATATTCATTCAAATCTCATGCTATAAAAAGCCATAATAATCTATATTAAATGTGCAATTGGTATAAGTTATTTAATTGGATAAGGATTAATGCTAAATAGCTTTAAATCGCTTTGTAAGTAAGCTATTATTTCCAATAAAAAATATAGGATAAAAAGTGCTTATTGTGGGTTATCCCTAAGAGATAGACATACGCCATTGTGGACTTTTTTGTAGACCTTTTTAAGGTGTACAATACTGTAGTACATTATTTTGACTTACCTCGTAGGGTTTAGCCAGCGTTTGCAATGTAAGCGCAAGAAAATGCGCTTATTTACGACATCACTTTAGAGATCTTCAAAAATTATCAGTGTTTTTGTACTATATTATGTATGCGTTATACATAAAAGTCTTTCTTTTGAATCACTCTATCTATTAAAAAAACTGCATCAAAATCCGTAGCGTAGTTTTAAAGATTTAATCAAAAATAGGGACAGATCGATAGAAGGGAGCGACTTTGTTTTATACTATGTAGTGATGGAATGATAACGGTACATTTTCTAACGGTGATATCCTTTCGTCTCTAATTTCTTCCAATATAATATTGGAAAGAAAAAAAATTTCGAGTTTCCTAATGGTAGGAAATTCAATTATAACAATAAAAGTTTTAAATAAAAAAGTAAGTACATGAATTTATTCATTTGGAATATTTTGACGAGGTTTTAATGAGTTCATAAAATTGTAATAACTATTAATTTTATAATAATCATTAATAACACTATTTATTTTTTAATTCGTGTCATTTAAAGCCAATTATGAACTAATTCAAATGTTAAGCAAAAAGTGATGGAAGTAATCCAAATATCTAAAGAAGGTATCGCGCCAAACCAACAAAAAGCTATCATAGAAAAACCGAACGGTGTCATGTCTGTTCGTTCCGAGGACGATGACCCCGGGAACACGATCTTTGACTTTACGAATCACGAATGCAAAAAATTTACATGGGTTTCCATAAAAAATGACGGATAGATGCCGCAACGGGTTTCTTTGTAAACAAGAGTTACATTTGTTTCCGAGGGTTACAATTTCAATCGTAAACATTGGTTTATATAACAGTCTTAGTTTTTTATTATTTACTTTGGTGCAGGCTAAGAACTATGGGCGATACTGCCTCTTCTGGAGTAAATTTGAACTTTATGGGCGAAAAGAAGTTCTAAATTCAAATGTAATTTTTTTTCTGTTCATTATAAAAAATCCATAGGTATTGAATTATTATTATTATTATAGTAATAATTGATTTTTATTAGATACAATAAAACTGGTAAAAATATATAGTATTTAAAATGTCTACAATGAAAACGAGAACGAATACAAAGTTGTATGTAATTAATGAAACAAATATTTTATCAAATAATTTTCTGAGAATAAAAAAAAACAATGTGCATTTTTTAATTGCTTTGTGCAATTATTAATAATTAAATTAAAATTAACTAAGAACCTTGTTTAATAAGTCTTAAAATCATAAAGTAGGATCCAAGGTTGGACGGGGAGGCGGATGCGTGCATAGTTAACTCAAGGCTGGCGGTCTGACAATGTTTACTGGCTGTAAATAACTACACAAATTTAACCTTTATCCATATTACTTGAACCATTGTTTTAAATAATTTTGTGCCAATTTTCACTTGTATTACTAACGTAGACTTGATATTAAAGTTCGTTTATTTAGAATCAGGTAGGTACTTTGTGGCATTCCATATTTAAGCAATAATATTATTAATAATATCCGGGTTCGACTACCGGCTAACTTGTATGATCTTTTTTTTTAGTTTATCTAAAAAAACAACGTTGTCTGGGATTTGATTTGTGCCTTGCCACCTTCATGGTACCTAATATCGTCAGCTAATAATTTACGCTTTGGGAGTTTGAGTGTAACGATATTTATTTTTTTATAAAATTATTATTTTACAAACTCCCGCCAAAAACAGTAGATAGTGCGACTCAAGCAAATAAGACACACAATTTATTCTTAACATACGTTTCGCTGCTCAACCGAAGCATCATCTAAAGAACTATTATATATACACTATACATTTTTACTTTACAAACATTTTCCACATGAAATCAGTTTAAGAACTTAGTAATTAAAGTTAATAAAAGATTTTATTCATGAAGCTAAAGAAACACTAGTTTTGTTATTTATTATTTTTCAGTTTTTTCAACGTTTATTTTTTGTTTTTAAAACATCTACCTTCCTTACTCGTAAATAATCCAAGTTTAAATATTACTTGTTTTGTATAATAAAATATACGTAATGAATTATAAACCAACTTCAATAGAAGAAGGATCTCAATTTATATGTATGTTAACTCCGCCAATACCAATGGATTTTGATCGTTCTTATTTTGTATGATAGGCCCTTACTTATAAGTGGTCGCACACAAATGTTATGGCGTTTGGTTTAGTACTTTTTGGAATATGAACAATAATAACGTAGTTAGGTAGTGAGGACATAAAATGATATTATATCGGTTAACACTGACGGAGAGAGAAATCTCCCAAATTTCATAATCACAACTTAGAAAATAAGCATGTTATTTGAAATATAAATTAATAGCAAAAAAACTTTTTAGAAATTATTTTTCGAGTTGCTCTCAACGAACCCTTTCATTCGATACCCATATTGTAAAAGTGCTTTAAAAACAACTATTCCGCCATCTTGGTTTGGTCCACCATATTGCATTTAGAATGATGTCTTGCATTGTCAACCAAACTAAACGTGTATACAAAATTTCAGCTCAATAGGATGAAGATATATACTTCATGAATTCTAAGATTTCATCTCAACATACATACTTACATACATGAAATGCAAGTTAAATAAAAGCTTTTAATAATAAAAACCTGCGATATAAGAATCCAGAATCTCATTCATTCATCAGAAACGTCATTCACTAAAAAACTACTTTTTTGGATTGTGCCCTTATATTACTGATGGGGCGACATACATATTTTACTGCCCTAGGGATGTAAATAGCTTGTTAAATACGCAGATTGAAAAAGTAAATACTGTGAACATTGGCATTAATCACGTTAATAAATCGTATAGTACGCCGTCTTCCAACTTCGCGCCATTCTTCACCTACCATAGTTCTTATGTAAGGTCATTGGCTCTTGTTTTTACGATGTCATAGAATTTTTTGTTTTATGTGATTTTGTTGCCGGTACTGTTAAAACATCGCATATGTAGTAAATAAATATTATCACGCCTAAAGAGGTACGCAGAGGAACATATATGCACCCACGATTAGCCAACGATATTAGGTCTAGGAAATGTGAGAAGTCCGTAGCCATATCGGGTACAGATCCAATATCAGACAATAAAACACCAAAAGCGTCAGTTTGTTAACTGCCTGATTTAAATAGACTGAAAGTGATAAAAAACTCGCTACTTGGCTACTAATTAATAGATTTTATCGATATACTAGCGAATTTCCCCGGCTTATTACGCATCAAAACTCGTTGGGTATTTTTAAAGACTTTTTTCATGGTACACACGGCTCTCCTGATGGTAAGAGACACTGTGGCCAATGACACCATAGGTGTAGGTGCATCGCTATCCTGTGGCCGAGGTGTTAGGCCTGGTGTACAAGTCTAACGGCTACCCTACTCTCTGGATCGTAACACGACGACGAATAGGTACGGCGGTGGATCCCTATCCAGGCGAGTTGTTGGACAGCACTTTACCACCTGTGGTTTTGTTGAAAATGACCTTGATAACCTATGCTCGCCTATTACAAGCTGCCTGGTAGGAAGGCAGTTGGTCTATTCTACACAACACCCTTAGCAGCACACAACCTTAAGCAGTAACTTTGTTTTATACTATGTAATAAAGTACTTAAAATAATATTTGTACATAATTTATTCTCTTTCACATCTACTCAAAGCTATGACGTGTGAATTATCAAGGTTGTTTTTTTTGACATTCTCTGGATCTCGAACACTTGACATTGTCCACATTGATTGACGCTAATACTTCATGTTACGTACAGGAAATATCGCACCCCTAGATCTAAAGGAAGCTAACTCGAATTTTAATTGTCTTTTCTAGTACCGGAACATTCTATAATATTCAAAAAGTTCGATCATTTTTGTGTGCTGAAATTACTTAGATCTCTTAAATTATTGTTTAATCGTTCTTTGAAGATATAATCTGTTTTATTGATCGGTAGGTCTTCATGTAGAAAATTCCGTAATGTACATAACTCAAAAATTTCGATTTTTGAGTTAGTTCACTTTAGATCTAGGGGTGCGAATATCTCCTTGCTTGTCTTCCTCTTCAAATACTACCGCATTGAACGGCACGATAGATGGGTGTTTAAAAATAACATATAAATCTTTATCACACTGGCCCACGCTGTTATAAAAGTTATTACACGCCTATTGCGTGGGCAACTAATAAAACAAATATAAAATGTTGTACGGAATTAGTAATTTTCAACTTTATAGCCGAGTGAAGAACGAATTCTTAATTCCATCGTACTTTTTTGTGTATTTTTACAAAATGGATATATTTTGATGATTCTTTTATAATTGAAAAGTTATATAGTGTCAAAATATGTTACAAACAAGGATAATTATCTTAATTAATAATAATAATTACGAATATAATTTATTATATTATCTAATATATAAAATTTCCGTGTCACAATGTTAGTTACCGTACTCCTCCGAAACGGCTTGACCGATTTTTACCAAATTTATATGCGATCTGAAAATCGGCCAACATATATTTTGCAAGTGCGGGCGGTACGAAGTTCGCCGAGGTAGCTAGTTTCTAAATAAATTTACGTAATTAGGACGTAAGAGCGACCAAAGTTGGTAATTAACATAAAAATCGCTTTAAAAATAATCTTCAAGGACGACTGATGACGCAAACATTAGAGTTGCTTCATCACTATTGAACTCTGTCGTTGGGTTAACTTCATTAACATTAATGCTTTTCGTCTGAGTCTTTATTAATTCCTTACTGCGATGCTGCTGACATCTGACGGCATTATAAATACAGGTATCTGCCCTGTTGGCAAGTCTGTCTGAAACCTTCTGTTAACTACGCCTTAGGTTTAGGTAGGGGTATTTTACGACACTCACTTTTAAAGCACCATATCTACCCGGCACTGTCACGTTCCGGTTATATTAGGTAGCCGGTAAAATTACTTATGAGACTTAACATCGCAGCCCCTGATCTTTAATGCATTTTTACCACATAGCATTAGAAAATCCGTCTGCTTTTTCGTCGTCTAATCCTATAAAAATATCTTGCATTTTGTCTTCATGGTTCTTATTGTTTAAAGCCTCACAAAACTTCAAACCTAGAACATAGCCTGTGAGGACCGTGTCAAAAATCTGCAAAGGACGTCGTTTTTTTTATTTTAGAAGAGATGAGTGATACTGATGATAAGTAATCATCGCCGCCCACAAACACCCGGAACACCAGAAGTATCACAGATGCGAGGAATGAATATGCTCTTTTCTTGAAGATTTATAAGTCGTATCCGTTTGGGAATACCGCCGCTGGTAATTTGTTCCACATAGGTGTTGTATGTGACAAAAAGGTTTATGTTGGGGATTTTTTTCGAATGTGCTATTCTCTTTAGCCGTTTCTCCGTCACTGGCTATTTGAATAGTAAATGAACAGCACTAATAACAAAATATTTTTATTAGTGCTAAAGGTAAACACCCAAATTAATTTGAATAATTATGT
>DVZL01006631.1:0-11238 GCA_018236625.1 Lasaia peninsularis | reverse complement strand
ACTGGACTTACGAGTCGTAGATATACTAGCACACCTCTGCCTACCTCTTCGGGGATAATAGGCGTGAAGGTACTTTTAGTTGAAAATATAACGTGTTAAACTCTATTTTATGAACAAAATATGCTAGTCAATGAAATAATTGTTTAGATATTTAAATCATATCGCAAACAAAATTTATTGATTGACTGTACAACTACGTCATCAGGTGAAGCATGGGACCTACTAAGTTCCCGTGCTTCACCCAGGTGGAGAACCTAGGTGAAGCACGTGTCCAGCCCCACACATTTTAATAATAATAAAAGAGGCATCCATATTTTTACGACAGGACAGAGTTATTACCTATAACTTTACCTTATTAACCTTTCTGCTTCAACAAAGTAAATTGCACAAAAAAATCTTACTTCAATTTTTGAATAATAATATCGATTTTTAAATTTTAATTGATTTTAATAACGTACGAGAAGTCTGATTTTTGACAATGATGTTATTGTTAAATTAGCATGGTAATTAGTAATTACTTCATTTTATCAGATAGCAACACTGTTGGACAATGAGTGGATGATGATGGAGTGTCAGTTTGTCCAAAATAAATTCAATTTATTTTTATTTGCAGATGTTTTTTCTTAATTTGGCTGATATTTCTGATAACTTAATGTTTTGTATATGTCTAATATCACTGCAGCATGGAAGACGTAAGTAATTTAGATTTCAATAATTAACCCTTACAATGTTGTTATGGTTAGGATTTGTACCACGAAACCTACATATGGTTATCTAGTTACCAATAAAGGACAGCTTCAAGGATATAAAAATATATCGTTGTCTAATTGCAATAAACTATAACTTTCATACTTGTGTTACTAAACATTGCGAAATAAGTCTTGTGTTTACGTGTGTTTTCTATCCTAAAAAGTAGGACTTCTCTGTTAATTAAACTTTTTACTTATTACGCATCTCAATGTAGTGTCAAGATTGTTGAATAAAATTATAAATAGCTCGAAATTGGCATCAGATAATATTTAATAATGAACTAAAAACTATGACAATTTAAACCTCTGAACAACAAATTATCTAAACATTCTTAATCTATTACTTTAAAGATTTTTTTAAGGTGTAATTAAATTCATTGAATTTAATTATGGCATGGCAATGAGGTGATTTCATGTGGAAGGAATGTTCTGAAAAATAATATTTGTTATATTTAATCATTTTTAAAACATATTGAAGAATGTAGATTGTATTGATAATACAAAATATAATGTACAATTAAGGTGATATATATTTTTTATTCAACATGAGAAAACTCAGCTTCAACATAATCCATACTTATTATATACTGCAAAGAACTTGTAATTCAATAAAAGCATGTGTGCAGAACTTAATTTAACAATACTTTCTATTAGAAAGTTGTATTATTCATAAGCAACATTCGTCTGATTAGGGTCTTTAGTTCAACAGGAGCAAATAGGAGTCTAATTATGATAATTTTGGTGGCACATTTGGTCTCTTATATTGTGCTGATAGGCATCTCTTGTACTAATTGCTCTTCGCTTGAGATACCATCCTTTTTACACTTGGTACAAACATTCTTCATTTTACATTGTACTATTTAAACCTATTCTGCTTTATGGTTTGTGAGGAAGTCTTTTATTGTAAACCTAAACTTTGAAATATAATATTAATTGGATTAATAAAAATTTAAACTTATTTATTCTGCTGTTGTAACCAGACCTATCACTCTTTAAAATTTTAAGATAACATCATAAAGTTGCTCCGTTAGAATATGAAAACAAAAAAACAGACTTTCATATTTTATAATGTTATTGTAGATTTAACCTTCAATATTTAAATAATAGTTTTATAATGTTTCACAACATCCACAACCAACCTAGGAAATTTGTTAATGTTAAACTAAAAAAAGCTAAACCTAATTATTCAATTTATTTACATTTTTAAATTAGTCTATTTTTAGTTTATCCACACAAAAATTTGCTCTTAACAGCTCATATTACAGTAAAAGTCTATGCACACTTTTAGAAATAGTTTGTGAACTTGCTGATTCCAACATAATACCATCAGCCAAAACTTACATCTGTTCTGGTATTGTCTCTTTCAAATACCATTATTTTGGTTTTTTTAGTTTTTTAGGTTATGAACATCTATGGGATGCCATTGAATAAAATCTATATTTGTTAGGTTCTTATGGCAATAGTGATTTCAATAAATAATACATCAACAAATTACCAATATGTAAAATTTTTGACATACATTAACATGTACCAGTTAACTATACATAAACACACTAAAATAAACAATTTTATTGTTTAAACATATATTCATCTTGGCTTGGACTAGTGTACAGTCAAAATCTGTTATAATGACAACGAAGGGACTACTCATATTGAGTCGTAAAAACCGATAGTTGTAACAACCGGTGACCGGTCACAGACAGTGTGATACATCATATTCTTTTGCCAGGTCTTTGTTTGGAATTCCTTTCTTTAGCTTTGAAATAATACGCGATTTTTCTTCGATATTGATTTGTTTTCTTTTTTGCGACATGTTACAATTTTTACAGTTAACTCAATATGTTATGGTGCGTCATGTGTAAAGATAAGTAACAAACTGACTTAAGAGATATGACAAAGCGGGCCTTGGGGCTACGGCATGCATGTGCTTTGTTTCTAAGAATTACAAAAGAGCCAAAACTTTGTTTACTTTTACGATAATAGCCATTGACTATTATACTGTGCCAGATGTGAATACAGTTACCTATTCAAATTGTTTCCAATACAGCAGAGCCGGTCGTTCCACAGATATAATTCTCTGCAAAACATTAACTAAATGTGGTCGTTTAATGCGGTATGTCTTAGTAAACAATGTCGTAAAAACCAATATTTTCGATAAGGCGGTCATATAACATTCAGCCAGGACCTTTGATTTTGATCAATTTAACTTGTAGCCATAAACGGTTTTGACTGTATTTTATTAATATTGCTTAGATTTAAAATTGTCCTTTTAATTTATATTGGTGAGATATTTTGTTTCTTATTTGTGAAAAATCAGGAAATAATTTCATTTTATGAGCAAATTCAAAACATATAGTAATTTTCTTGTTTTCATGTCATGTTTTTATTCCTCACACCATTAACACAACTTCAACACTATAAACATATTTTGGTGTTTACATATGCCTCCTGCATATGTAATTAATAATTTTTAAAAGTGTTTGTTGCTCCCAACTGAAGGTTTCCCATTACATTGTTTGTTTTTCACATTCCAATGTCCCAGACAAGTTAGTGTTTTTTTTAAGTTTGGTGTTAATTAATGAAGCTATTTTTCTTGCACCTGTTATGAATTGTTTTACAGAATATTAATTGTTATGTTATTATCTCAATACCAGCAATTTATACTATGCTAACTCATATAAACAAACAAGCGGGATGACATCTCCCCGCCCACATTCAGATAATTACAGTAAGCATAATTTAAATCGAATGATTTTAAAAAATACCTTTACTTAACGTTTATAAGATTTGTAACTTTGCTATTTATGTATTTTTCTTCACGATTTTTTTATTACATATAGAGGACCACATTTTAAGCCCGTTGGCATAAAGGAAACAATATACCTAAAATTCGAGTTAACATAGTATAAATTGCTGGTGTCGATCTGTACCCATTATTACTAGGGTTCTGGGTGTTCATTTATTATATATATAAAAATTGTTGTAGACCCATTACATCAATAAGAATAGATCATAATCACAATAATCCACTATTAATGAAATACTTTTCTTGTAGGAGCCTGGAGAACATGAATTGGAAGAACGTATGTATGCTATGCTACACTATGCTGATGAAACACAAAAAGATGTAAACACAAACAAAAAAAATGAAATGCCTGACTTTGATAATATCCCAAAGAGCACTTTGCGTCGTTATTGGCGTACAAGTGAAAATCGAAACACAACCTACAATAAAGTAAATACATCTAAAACAATCCCAACTCAACAGGTTCAGAATAAAAAAGATACAACAGATAATTTACAAATAACACTGAAAGATGAAAAAAGTTCTTCTCCTGATTTGTCAATGTTTCATGAACCATTATCTGAAAATATTAAGGAAACTGTTGAGATATTAGACAATGATGATGATAATCGAGTTGTAGAACTGGAATCTAGTGAGGAGGATGAAGTAGTTGAAGTTGCTTTGCCACCTAAGCCAACTATAACAATTGAAAGTTCTGATGAAGATGAAATTAAAATCACTTCGAAATCCCTAATTGATACTGTAAATAAACTGGCAGAAACATGTAAATCCAATGACACTAAGTCTCAAAATGCCAGAGGTTCAGCCAGCCCTGTACCGTCTATTGTATCTTCAATCTCTGATGACTTTATTCGTGGTGATTGTTTAGCATTAAACATAACTTCTCAAAGTCCTAATAACCAGAGTCTAGAATTAAGTCTACATGCTTCTGATTTTGAACAGACGCCTCCAAAGAAGAGACGAAAAAAGAAGAACAAAGATGCAACATCAACACCACTTCTCACTGTGTCTAATAAAACACCAAACTCCTCAGATGTTTGTTTTGCCACTCCTAAAAGTAAAGTACAGAATAAAATACAAAAGAAATCGTATCAGGTACTGAATACTGTAATTCCAAATGCAGATGTCTATGATTCTGATAGTAATCAATCTCTAGCAGATAGTGTGAAGAACCAGGAATCTTTCTCTGTTCTAGATAAGAGTTTACAAAACATATGTGTGTATGAAACAGATTCAAACAACTCCAATCGTCAATTGAAACCTGCATATAGTGATATTGACAGTTCAGAGCATAGTGCTGTAGAAGCTGATAGTGCAGCAGAGGGATTACTGAATACAACAGATCGAATTATGCAAATTGTTGATCTCACTAGTAAAGACATTGATATTGATGAAAATATTGTAATGGCTAACGTAACTGGGTTTCCGACTATTGATATCAGCAGAGAGGAAGAACCAAGAATTTTCAATTCAAAGTGTGGTTCCACAAGGATTCCTGCTATATTAAATGATGATTTGGATTTTGATAACTTTAAAGGCAACAACATAAGTTGTCGACGTCGCTATTCTCTTTCTAAATTAAGAGCTGAAATGGATAAATTTTATAATGAAAGCTGGGGTGGTGAAGACTTTAATCACCGCGAAATATTAAAAAATATGTCAAGTGAGTTAATGCATAGTTATTTTTTATTTTGAGCATGAAATATTTATAGCTCAATTTAAAAATATATAATTTGATGATTAAATTTTTATTTCAGGAGATAAGAATTTGTGGGCGATTGATCCAAAAGATCGCATGACAGTGTTTACAAAAAGAAAAGTTACGTAAGTAGAAATTGTTCTTATAGCATTTAAAACAGGGTATTGCTTTACATTTGTAAGAAATTTGCAGGGGTGACTTCAATAAAGAAACTGAATATAAATACATAATAATAAAATAACTTTATTATCCTCAGAGACATTAATGAGAGTTATACAGTACAGTATCATGCTATTGCAGCGACATTGGTTTGTTCAATAGCAATGTGTTAACCTACGTTAGCCCACCACTATAAAATGGTCACCGCAAACCTCTTGTGCACTGTTCTAGTCACGGCATAGGAAATACACTAACTAAATAAGTTCATATACAGTCAAACTTATTTATACTATTATATTGATCATTTTTCTGAACTTCAAATTGTTAAGGAAATCATGTTCGTAATTCACGATTCCAGATTGACAGTATAAAATGGTTACAATAGAAAAGTATGAAATGGTTAAAACTAACAAATAAATAAAAATATAGGTGCATGTGTGTATGTGTATACATGAGAACCTTTTTAAATCTCAACATATGTATTTTAAAAAGGACTCCAAAAGAGACACTTAACTAAACACTGAATCCCCAAAGCTTTAACAATATTTATATTTTTATCTATGTTCAATATATATATATTTTATTTAATTACATTTACTCAGCAGAAATGCTGTTTAGCTATTAAAGTTGAATACCGACTCCACCAGAGGCAATATTTTTAGAAATTTTGCAGTATTTTCGTTAGTTAGTATTATAAATTTACAGATATAGACCATATAGATTTTAGGTTAACAGGATTTAAAGTGCTGTCTCTTTGTATTATTATTGGAAAAATACTTAAATAATTGTAAATGTTTATTTTCAGATGTAATTATTGCAATCGAGTTGGTCACAGAGATGATGCGTGCAGGATGAAACCCCCAGTTTGCTACATGTGTGGCTCTACTGGCCATTTTGAACCTAGATGTCCCAAGAAAATGTGTGTCAATGTAAGTACTTTTAGTTATATGTACATATCTTCACACCAAATCCTTCGCGAAATTGGCAGAGAATATCAAGTTGCTAGCGTCACAATAAATTAATTTTTGGTTCAAGTAAATGTTATTGATTTACTAATGAAGTAAATTCATCAGTAAACCAAAAACTGATGATCAATTTAAAAAAATATGAATGTAAAAAAAAATATATATATATATATATATTGCGAAAACCTGTTCCGCGTGATTCCACAGTTCAAGTGAAAGACAATAAACGCTATTGTTATGGTTGTCCACATGCTAATATGCACTAGTTAACCCCACAAGGAACCTAGCGTGAATGTATGTATGTATATACATTACCTCAAACTAAATATTGATCTTTTATTGACTAAGTTCTCATTTTTGGCACTGGTCGACAACTTTGTCTCTGCTCCCAATGAGTTGCAATGCCTTTTATTTTTATACATTAGAAGAAAATAAAACAGAGTATTAAGAAATCCTACTGACATCATAGTGACATTGTCGTGTTCCTGTTCAGAGTGTCCTGGTTATGTATGATAGCTGGTAGACTTGCTCATCAGGCCTAACAGCCCAGCCGTAGAACAGTGCCGTGCCTGCAGTATGTAAAGGCCACGGTTGTCTCTTATCATCAGAAGAGTAGTGTACGTTTTTTTTATTTTATACTATTAGAAAAAGTGTCACAATTAATATTAATCCTAAGGTGTTATTTTAATAGCTAAGATAATGTTTAATCACGTAACAGTGTGGTTCCCCAAGTCTCCTATATACCAACATTTGTCAAAACTGCTCCAATTGGCATATGCTTCGGTGTGCGGAGTGTGGACAAAACGGACATCCAGCCAGCCACTGTCCGGATGTGTGGAGACGATACCACTACACTGTAAGTCGTTTAATAACCCTTTTGTATCTTCATTCTAATAAGATGTAAAGCATATAAAGAATAATTGTAGGTGGGCTGATAATACAGGTGCCGAAAGTAAGGTGAATTAAAACAGTAAAATTGTAAAAAACCAAATTTAAATTCATTATGATATCACCTATATGATTGAAATTTTTTATTTTTCTTCATATTTCAAAAAGTAGTCAACTAATGTCATAAATGTACGGATCAAGGGCTTGGGCATAGATGCATAATAATATGTAGATGTAGATTGAGAGAGCAAAATTTATCCTAAAAAGGCCTATTTCCAGCTGTGGCATACGGCTGAAATTTTGATTAATTATTTGTATCTTTGAAAAGAAAAAGATACAACAAGTAATGTGAAACTGCTGGTTAAGTTAAATGTAAAAACAATGTTGTGTAAGCATTTTTTTTAAATGACTGATTTGTTGCTAAGTGCATGGTTTTTACAACTTCCCAAAAAATCATTTAACTGGGTGGAATTATCATTATGGAATGTCTAATACTTGTAGATCCCTGGTAGAGTAGTGGTCCACGTTTTGGAGTTCAAATTTAGACTGCCAATAGCAGTCTAAATTTGAACCCCTCCATGTGCCAATAAGTTTTTCAACTTATGTATATTTTATGGGTGCTGTTACGGTGAAGAAACACAAATTAATGTATATTAATTCAACCTAATCTATGATTAGGCCTAGCTTCTCTCCTGGGTTGCAGATTGTTGTCGCGTAAAAAACAAGCATTCTTGTCAAATCCCCATCTGACATATTACGGGAAGGGCTGTCTAATATTTGTGTATAGGATTGCATGTTATGATTTTAACTCAATACAGACTAATCAAATGCTATATCAACTCTTTTCAGATTGACATAGACAAACAACTAGAGGAGAGTCGACAAACTAAGAAGCACTATCAACTGTTTTGCAGTGGATGTAGCCGAAGAGGTCATTTAGTTCATACATGTCGACTTTCTATTCCATTTTCTGGACTACCAATCTTTTCTCCTTACGTGTCATTGTACCGACCAGTTTATGACCAAATAAATACGAATAATAAAAACTCACCAAATCAACAAAATAAACTAGCAAAGAGAAACCATCAACAATATGAAACAGCATCTTCCGCTTTACCGCCTAAGCATGACAATAACAAACGACAGTCAAAGTCACCTATGAATGAAGTTGCTGCAAAGAAAAAAAATTTAGGTTTGCAGGAATTAACTGAACTTAAAAATTATGTCAGTAATCCGTTACAAAAGAAAAACATCAACAAAGAAAAAAATCTAAATTCTGATAAAAATATAGAACCAACGGATTTAAACAAGAGCATGAATAAAACTGTTGAAGACTGTATCATAAATAAGGCACCCGACTTTATACCAGTGCCATCGAGTAATCGTGATATAAAAGGACAAATGATACAGCACAATGAAGTTTCTGATACTAGTAACGTTATAACCTTAGCGAAGGTTTTTATAAGTAACAGCGTTAGCGAAAAATTAAAAACAGCAGAAGGTGAATTGTGGCTTAAAGAAACAACCAAAAAAAATAATATTGATATGGAAAGCTCAGACTCCAATATATACCTATGTATTAAAGGAACTGTCGGCAATCAAGAGGCCTTTCAAACTGAGCTTAGAGAGTGGATTAACACTGCTCTAGACCGTGATGGACGTAACAATTCCGAGAGTGGACTTGGTACATCAAACCCAGAAGAAACAACTCTATGTGAAAATATCCCCAAAAATAAAAATAAAGTTCTACGTAAGATTAACACAGCACTAGAGTCATTAAAATCAGATCTAGGTGATCCCAATGCTTTATATAAAGAACTTATATTTTTACAAAATAAGCATAAACAGTTGCAAAAACAAAAAGTGGTCAGTCCTAAACAACTTTCAAATAACAGAGATAATATTAATAGAATGCTTAAAAACTTAAATATGGTTCTTCTTGGTCAAGCTGGTCTTGCTAATGGTTCAAAACATTTAAATGAACTATATACATTACAAGAAAAATTAATAAATTTGAGACAGAAAAACATACCAATGCCTCTTCGGGCTGAAATAGGCCAGCATTTTCATTTTATATTTACAACAATCCCTAGAAATGATTATGTGGAATTATTGAATAAATATTACAATAACGAACAATTGCAAAAATTAAAAAGAAAAACTAAATCCCCAAGAAGAAATACTGAAGATAAAACTTCCCTAAATAATGCTTATAGCGAAGTGTCAAAAGAAATTAAGATAAATGAAAATAAGAAGTTATCAAGAGATGATAAAATTAAAAAGACGAAAAATAAATTATTGCTTTTCCACAACAGACTTTCTCACATGAAACCTGTTGCTTTAAGCTTATTAAAGACGAAAAATCAGTTGGAGCAAAAACTCCTTTCTGGAATTGGACGCTTACGTGAAAATGCTCCAGTAGGGAAAAAGACGTTTAAAAAGATGAATAAGATTCAGAAGGATGCCGAAACGTTTTTAACCAGTTTATAGGCTATGAGAATTTGTAACCCATAAATATACTAGTGGCTATGATGATAACAAAAATGTCACTACTTTATCGTAAGGATTTTGTTTGCTTTTTAAGCAAACCTGCACATATTTAATGTGCATGTGAAAATAAAATTAATGTAAAGCATACATTTATTTGATTTCTTCAACTAAACAATTAATCCTGTTATAATATTAATAACCGTTTTTTTCGTTTATGGAAAAAGACAACTAACAGGCACACAGGTCCGATGGTAAGAGACAACCGTGACCTATAGACACCATAGATGTTGTAGGTGCGCCGCTGCCCTGTGGTTGGGCTGTTAGACCTTATGTGCAATTCTACCGGCTACCCTACCTTCCAGACTAGAACACGACAATGTCATTATGGTGGCAGGAATAGGTAAGTCGGTGAATTCCTACCCGGAAGAGTTGCTGCACAGCACTCTACCGCCAGTAAATGATAAAATAAAATCAGGTGTCAAATATGCAAGTCTACCGGCTTCCTGCCCTCTAAAACAGAACGCTACACTTTTATTTTGGCGACAGGAAAAGGCAAGGCGATGAATCCCAACCCGGGCATGTTGCTGCACAGTACTTTACAGTCGGTGTTCTAGTTGGCAGTGACTCATTTAATCTTTACTTGCCTCTTACGAGCTGCCTGACAGGAAGACAGATGGTCTATTCTACACAGGGTACCATAACACCAATATGAGGAAAAGTTCAGTGTTTTAATTGCTTTTATTCAATACATAATGAAAGGTATTATTTTTATTTAGCTTGTAGCCAGCTGTGACTAGTATTTAGTAGAATTCAAACAAAAAATGTTTTTACGAATTAGTACAAAAATCTTATTTTTAGGGTTCCGTACCCAAAAGGTAAAAAATGCAACCCTATTACTAAGACTTCGCTGTCCATCAGTCTGTCACCAGGCTGTATCTCATAAACCGTGATAGCTAGAGAAATGAAATTTTCGCAAACAATGTATTTCTGTTGCTGCTATAACAATAAATACTAAAAACAGATTAATCCGTTTTCACAATCGACTTGTTTTGACTTGGTCACACAAAACTCCCAGACAGATGGATTGACCAGTCTCGAGTAATTTTCGGGACAAGTCTTTATTAAGATTGTTATCTCCACATAGTAAATATAGCTTCGCAACTTAGATCATTTGATCTAAGCTTCGCAATGACCACTTACTAATAAATTATGACATCTGACTAGGATTTAGAGATATTAATATTTAAATTAAATGAAGATATAAAAATTAAATAGCAGATTAGGAATTATGACCCCAGAACTTAGCTAATAAATAATAAGGAGTCTTGACGGGAGCGCGGAATGGAGCGGTTCACTATGAGATATTATTTCTCAAACAATGTGTTTTATTTTTAAAAATGGTGGCGTTTTTATCATAAAACGTTTAATAATGTGCATCAGTGGAGATATGTGATATCTGGCAGTGAAAAGTGTCGTTTCGTG
>DVZL01006630.1:0-11239 GCA_018236625.1 Lasaia peninsularis | reverse complement strand
CGAATGGTGAAAGAATTTTAAAAATCGGTCCAGTAGTTTCGGAGCCTATTCATTACAACCAACCAAACAAACAAACATACAAACAAACAAACAAACTTTTCCTCTTTATAATATTAGTATAGATGTACAGTATACACTAGTGTATAAAAGAACGTTTACTTTAAGAATGACATACGAAAATTAAAAGGAACAAATGACTTATTTTATATTTAATGTTTTATTACGCACAATATTTCAAGACCTATTTAGTTATTAAGTAGACAATTAATTTTTAACATAAATCTGCACAAATTTCCAAAAAATATTTTTTTACACAGGATTTCAACCAACGTCCCTCGCCTTACCACAAGTATAACTCGAAGGTCGCGGTTTAAAATCCCGTTAGTTTATTTCCTTATTAATTTAATACAACGTACCTGTAGACTCTACACACAGCCTGTGTGTCGTGACAAGGGTTCCAGCTGGCATCAAAGACAATTACTCGATTTGCACCCACTAGATTAATACCTAGCGAGCCAGCGCGCGTCGAAACCAGGAACAAATACACATTAGGATTTGCATTAAATTCGTTAATTAATTTTTCACGTTCGAGGGCATGCGTTGAACCATCCAAACCTACAAAAATTTAAACATAAATAAATATGGACATAGACAATATTTTTAATGGAATAAGACAGTAAACAACAAATGGCTTTCCCAATAGAAAATAAAAAACACCATAAATTTTGTAGGTGCGTCGTTGTCGTGTGCCCTAATATTCTCGTCAACCGGCTACCCTATCCGGGAACACAACAATATCATTATGGTGTCAGAAATAGGTAGGGCGGTGGATCCCTACCCGGGCGAGTTGCTGCATGGCACTAGACCACCAGTGGTCATGTTGGAAGTGACCCAGTTAACTTATGATCACCTTTTACAAGCTGCCTGGTAGGGTGACAGATGATCATTTCTACTCGAGGATAAACGAACCAACATGGAGAAAACTTGTATAACTTCAAAGTATTTTAAATAAAAAAGACTGACCAACGATTTTAACTACACTTACGATCGACTCTGACGAGCTGTCTGGAAAAATCTATATACAAAAGAGGCCGATTATATCCCTATGTTATAGATACTCGTACTTATAAAAATACCCAAATAAATTAAAGGTCAAAATAAAAAAAAAATGAAATTAAAATCTAGTTTCAATCACTATACTTACGGTAGTAAGATGTATTTCGTGCCCAGAGTTGATTTGTACCAGGAATGTAATTTTTCTCTAAAAAATTTTCAATTAAATTTAATGTGAACAAACTTTGACTGAATAGTAGCAATCTATCCCCAAGTTTAATACTTTCATTCAATATGTAAAAGAATAGTTCCATCTTAGCGGAATTTTCAATGATACCAGGTATATACTCTTTGAGCAAATCAGACGCCCAGTCGTATGTCATTTCTTCGGTTTTTTTAGCCAGTGCTAGTTCTTCTTCCTTGTTCATCTTTTCTTCTTTATCGCTTCCCTCTGATTCCGACTTATCATCAGTTTTATCTTTAGATGTCTTTCTATCTTTTCTGCCCTTAGGTTTCGGTTTGGCTCTAGGTTTCGTTTTGGTTTCTGGTTTTTTATCGTCATTAGCTTTACTCTTTCTTCTACCCCGCTTTGGTTTTTCTGGCTCTGAATTACTTAAATTAGGTTCGTTAGAAACATTTTGTTGATTATATGGCAAAGGTGTTATTGGCGTAGTAGGTATAGACTCCTTTTTAGTTTCATCTTTTACAAGTTTTTTCGTATCTAAGTCTTCTATTTTAACTTCACCATCAGATTCTGACTTAATTTCCAATTTTTCTTCGGCTTTAATTTTGTCTAATTCAGTCTTTAAAGTGTCTGTCAAAGGCCAAGTTGGAAGAGGACTATCTGAACTACTTAGAGGCGGTTTTGTTTCAAGATGTGTGGAAAATCCTGGATATCCGCAATTGTAACTGTCTGAACCTTGATATGTGTTGTTTCCTTGATAGTCGTAAGGATTTGAATACGAACCTGTTGTACTTAGAGAAGTATCAGTATCTGGTTTTATAGTTCCAGTTTGGTAATTGGGATCTATTGAGTTTTCACTTTTAATTGAAGGTTGATTTGCATTGTTCTCTTGAGGATGTTGAGATGGAGTATTGGGAAAGTTAGAATATCCCGGAGGCTGATTATCGTATTGGTAGGTAGACGAGTTAGAATTATAGGTGTTATTCCCAGTGTATGGCGAAGAATGATAGGTCCCGTTTGCAAACTCCGGAGTTTGACTAGGAGGGTAACCAGATCCAGATGGCCCGCTACCAGGGGAATAGCTGGACCCAGGTTGTGGATTACCCGAAGGATAATTAGATCCAGGAGGTGCGCTACCAGAAGAATAGCTTGATCCAGGTTGCGAGTTACCAGGAGGATAATTCGATCCAGGTGGTGCATTGTTAGATGCTGGAAAACTAGGTACAGGTGGCACGTTACCAGTAGGATAATTAGATCCAGGTGGCGCATTGTTAGATGATGAATAACTAGTCACAGATGATGCGTTACTATCTGCAGGATAACTAGGCCCGCTGGGTGCATTATTAGTAGGTGGAGGATAATTAGATACGGGTGGAGCATTGTTAGATGTAGGAAAACTAGGCCCAGTTAATACGTTAGTAGATAAAGGATAATTGGGTCCAGCTGGTACATTATTAGAAGCAAGATAACCAGCTGCAGGTGGCACAGTACTAGGGGCCGAATAACTAGCTCCAGGTAACGCGTTATTAGATGAAGGATATGCAGATCCAGATGGTTCATTGTTAGACGTTGGATAACTAGACCCAGATGGTGCATTATTAGATGCAGGGTAAACAGATCCAGGCGTTACGTTTGATGCCGGATAATTAGATACAGTTGGGGTATTATTAGATGTCGGATAGCTTGATTCACTCGGCGTATTGCTAGGTGTAGGATAACCAGGCCTAGCTGGTGCATTAGCCGCTGGATAACTAGATCCAGGTGGTGGATTAGTAGTTGAAGGGTAACTCGGTACTGGTGGCGGATTATTAGATGGAGGATAATTTGATCCAGGCGGGCCACTAGATGTTGGATATTCAGAATATCCTGGTGCATTGGGAAATGGTCTTCTGTATGAGGATTCACTGGGATTTCCATAGCTTTCTTGGTTGTTTGGAAATGGAGATGGATTACTAGAATACTGTGAATTGCTAGATGGAGGCGTATTATAGTTCGGCGGATATTGCTGATTATTGCTGTAATCTGGAGGAGGGTTTTGTGTAAAATCTTGTGGTGGGGGGTTGTTACCAAACTGTGGATTATTATAATATTCAGAATTTCCATAATAATTTCCGTTTCCCCAATAGTTTTGATTGTAACTTTGATCGGTATTGGAGGGTGGGTATTGGTTTGGATAATTATTATTATACTGCTGCTGTGCTTGTTGTGAATAATAGTTGTTTCCATATTCTGGGTTAAATTCCTGACTTCCGGGAAAGTAGCCAGGACCCGAATTATAAGGTGGGTATTGATTGTATGAACCTTCTTGATTAGTTCTATAGGCTTCAGACGATGTTGGTGGAAAACCTTGATTTGGAGGCGCATTGTACGGCGGATTACCAAAATTATTTGCATTTGGTTGTGTAGGAACCGCTGAGGATGTGTTTGGTTGTATTGTTGCAGCTGGCTTTTTCAATGTCGCCTGTAACAAAAAATATATTTTTCCAGCTAAACATTAAAATTTAGGTTAAAATAAAAAAAATAATATTATTTTTTGTGACTATACGGTATAATATAATATATAAAGTCAAAACTTTTTGAAATTTAATAACCAAACTCAGTAAAGGTTTTAATAAAATACCCGATTTTTTGTTGCCCGCTTTCCCGGCGCTTTTCTTGGCCGACCAGCCTTTGTCACTCCGCCGATTTCTTCCAAATCTAAATCTTCTTCAATTAAAGTATTAACTTCATTGCGTTTTTTCAAGAAATTATACAAAACATCAGGATGATTCCATATCTAAAAAAATTCATATTCAGTTAAACCGAAGATTATAACGCTAGGTCTATTTCCTTAAAGGGGTGGGCAGGGGCATACTTATCCATCCACGATTGACCGACGATACTATGCTCTCATATGGTGGCAAGTACGTCCGTCTGTCGCCATATTGTCACTATCGTGTCATATTTTCAGATAAACTGCAAAAACTCATAAAAATAATTTGTCCTACCGGGGACCTCGTGTATGACCCACGGCAACAACTACATCCGACTACAGAGGCAACCGAAGATTATACATTTTTACTGCACCTTATGGTAAAAAACAACTATGTGACTGTTATATTAACATAAATTTTTACGCCAAATCCCTTACGGGATGGGCAAAGATTATCAAGTGCCAAATGTGACACTTCCTACACACTTATCTAGTTGTAACATACCCAACTCTCACTTTTATAAAGTAACATTTGGATATGCACTGTGTTGTGCAAAGTGAGTCAAAATTCAACACTTCACTTTTTAAGTAAATCACCCAGCGTTTCATGCACTCTATTACCAGCACTCACTCTTCAATCTACGTTTACGGTGTTTTTTTTTATAGTATAAGACAGCGAACAGGCAAACTGGTCTCCTGATGGTAAGATACAACCGTGGCCTATAGACACCATAGATATTGTAGGTGCGCCGCAGCCCTGTGGTCGGGCTGTTAGACCTCATGTGCAAGTCTACCGGCTACCCTACCCTCCGGACGGGAACACGACAATGACCCAGTTAACCTATGTTCGCCTCTTACGAGCTGCCTGGTAGGAAGGCAGTTGATCTATTCTACACAGAGGACCCGGACTAACACGGGAAAAACCTCCCATCCCCGCTAAAAGCATTATCAAGATATACAACTTCATAGTAGTGCTTGAACAAGTGGTTCCAGCACTACATCATCAACCCTGTTGTCCGGATCCTCCATGTAGAATAGACCTTGCCTTCCTACCAGGCAGCTCGTAAGAGGCGAGGTAATTTAACTGGTCACTACCAAAATGACCACCGGTGGTAAAGTGCTGTGCAGCAACTCACCCGGGTAGGGATCCACCACCTTACCTATACCTGCCACCATAATGACATTGTCATGTTTCGGTCCGGAGGGAAGGGTAGCCGGTAGACTTGCATAATATAAGGTCTAACAGCCTGACCACAGTGCAGCGGCACACCTACAACATCTATGGTGTCTATAGGCCATGGATGTCTCCTACCAGGAGACCCATGTGCCTGTTCACTGTCTTATCTCATAAAAAAAACTGTAACTCTTACTACTTGTATACTACTTATTGTAATTGTAACTAGAATAGTTTGTCTCTTTCAGATACAATTATTTTAGTTTCTTTTTTTACAAGCGTTTAATTTTATAAATTTATTGATAGTATTAAATAGATAAACTTTTTTAAAATACCTACCTTACAACAAATTGCAAAAGCCTTGAGCGGATTAGGTACAGAAGCAGATCTGACAACTTCGTTCATGAATCTGTTGTATAACTGTCGTTGTAAAGGTGTCATGCGCACTAGTAGCACATATTCTTCCTTCTGTGGCAACGTCGATTGTAACACAGCATGAGATCGTCTAAAATTTAAAAACAAGTCAAGATCAGGAAAATATATTATGTGGCATATACATATTTTTTTATTAGTTCAAATAAGTAGACGATTAGGTATTATTTGAAAATTGTTATGGGTGTTTTTAATTTTTAGGTAAAAATAGGTGTTTTTAAGGAAGTTGTTTAAATAATTGAATTTCTGTCTTTCTGTAGTATTATTGCTGATTCACTCTAGACTGGCTAAGCTTTCTTTATGCCTGTTTTGTGGTGTTGACAAAGTAAAAAAATGTAGATGTTACGAGAGTAATCTCCAAATTGTAATTATATTTAGCTTCGCGTGTGAATAAAAGTTCTTTTAAAGTTTACCCTGATGCTAATGTGGCGCCACCCTTATTTCATGCATTTTGACAGACACTTTTTCATAACACAAATGCTTCTCCTTACCTATACCCTCCATAGATTTGTGACGTCCCAAAAACTTTTTTTACAAATATATGACTGTCTGATGGATAGACTATAGAGAGAAAGAAATCTGGTTCTCTTGATTTTAACTTATTACTTGATCAGTGTATCGTTTTTTAGGTTATTTAAAATACTGTTTACCGTTTTATTTGTCAATGTTATTGCTTTTGTGTAAAAGTAGTGAAGCTTGCCAAATGTTATATTGAAAATACTTAATATATTTAAAAATGTTTAAAACAAAAATCATTGTATACATGGTATAAAACAAAGTCACTTCTGATTCCAGTCTGTCCCTATGTATGCCTAGATTTAAAACTCCGCAACGCATTTTGATTTTTTTATATAAAATCAAGAGGAAGGTTTATATGTATATACCTACCATGCATAATAATATCCGTGCAAAGTCGGGGCGAGTCGTTTATGATTTATGGATACAAGTTTTAAGCTTTTTTATTTATAATATAAAAAAACAAACCTTTGAACAAATCCAACAAGCAGGGAGTGCAAGACGTGAGCTCGGTACCTCATGAGCCTTATATCTTGGGGCGTAGAATCAATACACTGGCCGTTTTGTATTGGTCGCTCAAACATATTGCAGAACTCTGTTTTACTGCCCAAATAATTTGGACGTACAAAGTCAACCATGCACCAATATTCCAGAAGATTATTTTGAAGAGGATAACCTTAAATGATTTTTATTATTATTGACTTATTGATAAATTAAAATCTATGATAAATTTCATTCATAAATCGCCTATGTTGTGAGCGTTGTCGGTGTATAATTAATGCACGTAGTCCCGGTTTCGATTCCCGGATAGGGCAATTTGTTCACAGTGGCGTGCATTCCATAGAGGCACATAAGCACTGTTTACGCTTTGAGACAGGGTGTGCTTTGATATATTTAATTATCCACCGACATTTCACTATCATTATTAGATAATCTATGAAACTAAATAAAATAAGCTAAAAATCTATAAAAGAATGTTTTTTTGTAACCAATTACTTCGCCGCATAACCAGTATCATAATCCTGTGCACGCCGCTGCTTGTTCTTATAAGTTTTTTTTAGGTTATCTAAAGATTAGACAGACTTGCCACCTGTCAAATATTGTGACCTAATATTGTTAGCTAATTGTGGGTGCACTGTATATCTATGCTTCTCCCTACTAGAATATGAGTGTGACGTTTCTATTTATTAATTTTTTTAATTTAATCATGTTTGATAATTACATTTGATAATAATACTAGTATCAACAATGTTGAATTCTTAAATTTTGAAAAATTATTGGGACTTAGGATTAGCTTTTTTTATTCTTAATTCTAAATACTACATCACACAATCTTCGTTACCCCTGGCTAATGTCTTATTCTACATAGTAAGCATTTTTTGTGTCGGCCGGCTGGTTAATGGTAAACTGCCCCAGTTATGCAATTAGCCGTTTAAACATTAATCATCCATACAATCTGCTGGTTTGCTCCGAACATGACAATACTATTTAAGTAGGCTTTAGGAGCTATTTTCAATGCCATATTTGAATGTCTGCACGTCAATAAATCTGATAACGAGCCAAGCCTAAAGTCTAGCCTGATCTTTAAGCTCCATTTGAATTTACGACTAACATCTAATCCGGTAACAGAGATAAGGGATTTAAGCTAAATTATTATACATACATACAAATCTTTACGCTAAAAAGAAGATTCCTACATACTTACCTAGCTTCCCCCCACACTCATTACTCTCTTATTATCTCTCTTACATAATACACGAGCAATTTGGTCGTAGGATGTCAACCTAGGTCTCCCCGGGTAGGTACAGCAATCCATAAATCTTCAATAAATACACGGTTGCGGTCCTCTTACTGAGCTATCTATACTAATAAATAAAATTGGATTGTCTGTATGTAATATAAAAAAACCTTTTTGTACTAAATGCTTATGTATGTTTACATGGTAAATATACCAAAATAATGTATTTAAAATATTTATCTGCCTGTCTGTTTGTTCCCGCTAATCACTGATACGGCCGAAACGATTTTGATGGAACTTTCACTGGCAGACAGCGGATGTAATAAGGAGTACCTTAGGCTTCTTTTATTTTGTTAAAGTTGTGGGCACTGCTAGTATAAACTAAACTTACCGGTTAGTACAACTCGACGTTTGGTTCTCATTTGTTTCAACGCATATGATATGTTTGAGTGGGAGTTCTTTATCCTATGACCCTCGTCGCAAATGACTAAATCGGGGCCTGGTCGAACAAGGGCCTCGTACATCTCTGTGAACATGGAATACACAAATCAGGTATGGCGAGCTGAAATCGATTAATTGAAGAATGGTTTTTTTCAGCAAAAAATATCGTAGTACTGAATCGGATCAATGAATCGAAATAATATTAAAAATGGACAATCGTTTTTTTTCTGGGTATTAAATGTTGGAAACTATAAGCTCCATTTTTGTTTTTTTTTTGTTCTGTTGTCTTTTTTGTCTGTTTGCTCCATTGTTTTAAACCTGATCAGATGCTTTGATTGATATGGTAATAAAATAATTGCTATTATCAAATTTCCTGATTATATTTATAATAATTCGTTATTTATAATATTTACCTGAACATAGATAGTTTGTATTTCCGGGTGCATTTTTTTTATAAGTTAAGACAACGAACAAGCACACGGCTCTCCTGATAGTAAGAGACAACTATAGACACCATGGATGTTGTAGGTGCGTTAGGATGGTAGCTTAAAAGCGGAAAACGACAATTTCATTATGGCGGCAGGAATATATAGGGTGATGGATCCCTACCCGGGCGAGTTGCTAAGAGCACTCTACCACCAGTGGTCTTGATGATTGTAATCCAGTCAACCTACGATCGCCTCTTACGAGCTGCCTCGTAGGAAGACAAATGGCCTATTCTACACAGAAGACCAAGACTACATTTATTTTGGTATATATTTAATTATTTCTATGTATTATTATCATCGACGAACACCTATAACACAAGCATAGAATTTGCTTACTTTGGTGTGACTTGCCTAGGGGAAATAAAATCAGATATAATAAAGAAAATATTGATAATTTATAGTAACGCCATCATTAACAATTTCATACGAATACTGACGCTATGGCGACAGATAAGAGGTTTTAATCTGGGTGAACTGCTGCACAACACTCTGGGAGCTAGTTATAACTGACTGACACGAGTAGAATATCTTAGTAACCTCAATTAAGAGATTATCAGCAGTGGGCGACGGGGTCGTCACATCTCAACGAAGACTTTGCCGAGTATTAAGTTAGTCTAATAAGAAAACATTCTTAGTTCTTCTTTTAAACATCGATTATGTATTTCATTGAGGTTAAAAAAAAATAGACAAACCATCCAAAAGCTTCTTCTCTTCTTCCGTAGGAGCATCATCTTTCTTCGCATCTTTTGCATCTGTGTCTAATTTTGACGTCAGATCGTTGCAATCTCTGTCAGTTTTGTTATCATCCAGAGACCTCTGTGCGTTATAATCTGCTGCCTAAAAATGCAAGTGATGTGTTACTTTTTTTATGGAATAAGGAAGCGAACAATATACCTATAGACACCATAGTTGTTGTAGGTGCGTTGCTGTCCTGTGTCCGGAGTGTTACGCCTGGTGTGCAAGTCTACCGGCTACCCTATTCTACGGACCGGAACACGACATCGTCATTATAGCGGTAGGGATATGTAAGGTGGTGGATCCCTACCCGGGTGAGTTGCTGCACAGCACTCTACCACCAGTGTAACAAAAGTGATATTTAAGAAAATAACATTTAAAGTAATTGGATCAATCTAGTTAACGTACACAGGTTTAAACTGGTCACAAGCTTTCCTATACAAATAAACCGTCGCCATAGAATACGTAATATAATGTTGCAGAATATATAGGTAATAAAAATGCTTGGGACTGATTGCCCCTCTTTCAATCTCTTATTGTTGTAGAATGTAAAATGTATGTATTTAGAAAACAAGAAAAAAGACAAGCCCGCTGAGTTTCTATCGCCGGATTTTCTCATTTACTATATTTTTCTTCTGCTAGCCCGAAAGCTTTTAAGATTTCTTTCCCTACATAATGTTAGTTATTTTGCTGCCGTTATTTAAGTATAGTTTAAATTTTCACCATCTTCTTTCAACGCAAGTAAAATAAAGAGATAAAAGACTTTTAGTCACGTCATGTGTACTTGACATTTCTCGACCAATTTGACATGACTGAAATGTTCTATTTCTTTCTTGTTTTATATCATTGAAAAAAGTTAGCATATACTTCAAATAAGTTAAGCATGCCAGAAATATACATATGTAAATACGTGGTAATACCCGTACCTGGCTATTCATCCCTGGTTCGCTTCCACCGTCAATTTTCTTTTCTTCCTTTTCAGCTTCAGCCTTAGCGTCCGCTTTCTTTTTCTTACGAGGTTTTTTGTCTTTCTTCATACTTAACAACCTATATAGTTCATATCCTATCATAAGTACCCCACCAGTGGAACTCCAGTCCTAGAAATTAATATTCGATCAGTAATGCATCAACAGTTAGTCGGATTTGCATGAAAATCATTACTAGGGTATTATTTTTTACCTATTTTTACCTATTATACTACTTCTACCAATCTGTTATACCTTGATTTTGAGTTTAAAAGAATGTATTTCGCACTTATATAAATACACGCATATACTTAAAGAAAGTAGAACATAGAGCTAGAATAATATAATTTCTAAGAGACTAACTAACTTAGACAAAGCTTTAAGCTTTGGAGTTGATAGCTAGCCGAAAGTACTGAAGGAACACAGTATGGGATAGTAGAAGTCTTTTGACCTTAATTGTAAAATCGATGTTTATAACAGCTCACTAAATAGTCCGACGAAAAAGGTTATTCATATTTTTATATAGAAACGAAAGGTAAGATTTTATTTAGGGTCAACAAGGTTAACTGGAAACATTTATGATTTTTTGTACTGTAATTTACAATTTAAATTTATAGTTTACATTATATCTTTTTTATTTACAAAAATTGTATTAAAAATATATGTATTACTATAGTCAGATAGACAATCTATCATTTAGAATACATATTTTATGAATCAATAAGTAAATAAAATACCTAAATTGCTGTTTACAATTACCCATCAATATTTTTGCAAATTACGAATTTTGGGGCAATTGGAAACATCTAATTAAGTATCTG
>DVZL01006629.1:0-11239 GCA_018236625.1 Lasaia peninsularis | reverse complement strand
TCAAATTAGTCAGGTAACTTATTGTCGATCGTTCGTTGCGTTGCTATCCTGGGGCCAGGTTAGTCTTAGACAACCGGCCACCCTCCCTTTTGGACATTGATACCTAAAAATATTTTATACCAGCTGTGCCCGCGACTTCACGCGCGTTTTTATACAATTCTAAAATAAAAGTAGTCTAAACCGTTCTTTATTACATTAGCTGTCTGCCAGTTAAAGTCCCGTCAATGTCGGTCCAGCCTTTTTGGAGATTAGCGAGTACAAACAGACAGACAGACCAAAAATCTAAAAAATATTATTTTGGTATGTGCACCTCGTATACATATATATTTAATAAAACGCGGTTATTTTAATATTACATACCGACACTCCAATTTTAATTATTTGTATAGATGAGAAATATTAAAGTGATTTATCCCTGTGCTCTTTAAAATTTTCTTTCCATAAGAACCAGAATCAGCGAAATCGGTTCAATCGTTTTCGAGTTTCGCATCTAATAACACATTCAGCTATACATATTTATTTATATACATTACAGACTATAGTGAACAGAAAACAAAATAACATGTGAAATATACTCACAAGTTCCTGTAACTAAACCTTCTCCGAGCCAAGGTTTCGCAAATTCATAAAAATGATCTTTTTGTAGACAAGTGTTGGTGACGGTCAGACAATCGTCGGGATCTGTGACCACTGCAATCAAGTCAAGACATATTTTTACCATTACATATTAAAAAATAGATATATAATGCAAATGTGGATGCCTGTAAGTACCCGGGGAGACCTAGGGGATATTCCACAACCGAATCGCTCGTGTATTATCCGAGAGTGATGTGAAGAGTCTCCGAAATCGGCGTGTCTCTATGAAGATATGAATGTGAAAGAAGCTAGGCAAGTATGTAGTATTCGTGATACTTGGAGCTCTATACTCTCTACCTACCCCGCAAGGGACGTGGCGTAAAGATATTTATGTATTACGTACTACAAAACAAAATCACGACACTTCGTGAACAGGTTAAATACTATAAACTTTAAAAACCATTATCATTTTCTCATCTTCTCATTAGTTGGTGTCGGTGTCTCTTTCTTCCACTCATCTAGAGTTTTAAAGCCCCCCGGATTGCTCGGGAGACTCCGGTTGTAAAGATCAACCTACGAGAGCATTAGTTTCTCCGGTTATTATAATTAACCAAATAAGTATATCTTTGTACTAACAAACTTCGGTTTTCATTAGAAATTTTGAAGATGAAAAACCTATTCCTATATTAGAAGCTGCTCCAGACCACAATAAATATAAATTTAGTTTATATAAACCCCCCCAATTTGATTTCTTAAATGTACAAATTCTCCCGGATTGGACATTTCGAAAGTTGATAACCCTACACTCACCCCAACTAGCCGCAATCCAGCTCTCTCTCTTCTCGGCCTACATACTTTGCATCCTTCCACTTGCAAGCCTTACTCAATAAAAAAATTAGGAAACCTCCCATATTTTGTTGACATGAGTTACGAGTTAGAATTCCAAGGTTACTTCAAATCATTTTTTTTAATTATTCATTTGTTAAATGGGTTAAATTTCGGTGTTGATCTGCACAATATGGACTTATAAATTGAAGTCATTAATAAATAATAATAGTATATCTAAGGTTGTTTTAAATACGTAAATATATGTCATTGTTACGCATATAATTCGCAAATTTCATTATATATAATTAATTTTATTTATATAACCCTCCTCCTATACATCTGTAGCATCTATCAAAAAATAAAAAATGTCTTACCATAAATAGTCCTTGGGCCAATACTAGCAGATATCACTCCACCGACTTTCAAACAGTCGTAGGATACCTCCATCACTGACTTCCATAGTTCTAAAACAAATCGTAGAATAAAATAGAATTACTTTTTGTTATATAAAAACTATACAAATAAATAAAATTGGAGTGTCCATTTGTAAAAATATATCTATGTTGACAAGGTACATATATCAAAATAGTATTCTTTAGAATTTTTGTCTGTCTGTCTGTTTGTAACCGTGAATCTCTGAAACGGCTGAACCGATTTTTACAGGACTTCCACTGGCACACAGCTGATTTAATAAGGAATAGCTTTTGCTACTTCTATTCTTGAATTTTATTTCAAAAATGTATAAAATAAAATTCC
This sequence comes from Lasaia peninsularis, assembly GCA_018236625.1. Taxonomy (NCBI): domain Eukaryota; kingdom Metazoa; phylum Arthropoda; class Insecta; order Lepidoptera; family Riodinidae; genus Lasaia; species Lasaia peninsularis. The sequence continues at coordinate 9,079 of DVZL01006629.1, read as the reverse complement.
AGTTTTGAGGGTGAGGTAGCCAGTAGACTTGAACATTAACAACGTCTATGATCAATGGCCATAATGTCTATATCAGGAATGCTGTGTGCGTGTTTATTAGCTCGCTCGGATTACTAACCAGAACTTCAATGCTCACAATTATCATGTTCCCTAACAAAAAAGGAGGGTAGACAGTTGCGCACGTTGCCAAAGATACCAAGCCATTAGAAAACAATGCACCCGTTACATCTATGGTGCTATTCTTACTAATACCATTATAATGTATCGCTAGATATATTTGATCGCCTTTGTGGTGTAAGGGTACCTCTGTCACCTGTTAAGACCGTTAGCCGCGTAAGGTCCCGGGTTCAATTCCCAGGTCGGGCAACTTTTCTTAAATTTTTTTCAGATTATTCTTAGGAAGCATTACATTGCCCGGGATTGGAATTTGCCTGAGATTGGAATGTGCCCGGTCGGTATTCGACTTTGACGTACGAAATCCCAGATGCCAATCCCGGGTAGGGCAACTCGTTATATGAGTTTTTCAGTTTACCTGAAAAACATTGTGGCGCATAGGTTTGGATAAGTATATGTATCTCTCTGCCAACCCTTTAAGGATAAGGGCCTAACGATACTTTCTTCTAATTTATTTTTTAAAGAATACTTACGTACACTGTCTCCAAGTAGAAGATGCGAATGTCCTATCAAAGGTAGTCCACCAGGAACTGAAGGTGGTTCAAAAGGATTACGCTTCCGTCTGCTCCAGTACCACACTCCACAGATTATCAACGACAAAATCAATAACAGCATTGTTACTAAAATAGTTTTTTTTTAATATTAGAAGACAAGGATTAAGATGAAGTTACCGCTCACATCGATGGAACAAACGCGGACTAGTTGAACGATCTAACACCTACTTCGTATGTTTTCCAACAAACAGTATTTTTTGAACATACCTATCTAATACTATTAAACGAGCAATTATTTTTTATATATTTACTTATACCGGCGCTTCCCAAATCGCTCTAAGGATCTAGATAGGTGATTGATCTAGATAGATCTTATGTCTAAGAAAACTACAGTTAAAAATATATATATAGATAGGTCTAGGTCTTATGAAATTGCAAATGTCGACATCTATACAACTCTGTCGGTAACATTTGGTATATCAGATGGCAATTTTAACTACCGAGTGCAACTCGGACGCCCACGTACTATGTATTAAAATTTCCTATGTCTATTCGGTATAAACTCAAAAACTACAGACCAATTTTGAACAATGTAATTTGGTTCAACTTCTAACATATTATGATATATCTAATTTAAATATCTCAAAAAATTCCCACGGGAAAACAAAACAATTATTTAATACGTACCTAAGCTAAAATATTTATTACATAACTAAGTAGTTGCTTATTTTAGTATATCTAAAAATACGTATTATTGAATAAGTATTAGTATCACAAGAAACTTAATTAAAAATATGGGTAATACCAACTTTACACTTTGTATAACACATCTGCAATCTAACTTCACATATTTGCACAAATCACAAAAATTGCACAAAATTTACCTAAACCACAAAAATTAGAACACTTTTCACAATGAATATTTCCACAATTAAACAAAGAAGCCACTTTTTGGGATGAAGCCACTAACACAATTACAGTTTTCACAAATCCACTGCAAAGTGCACAATAAACTCACTTCCTTGTTGCCCACAGAATACACAGTTGCGTTATTCAAAAATATTGCACAATATAATTTACGAAAATATTTTTTCCCTACTAACCTATATGTCAATATCAGTAAGTATGATAAAACACAGGATGTGAGTGTGTTTGCGTGTAGCTCTTTATACCTGCATATGTTAACACTTGCGACATGTGAAAATGGTTTGCCGACATTGACTGTAAGGCCCGAGATCTATAAATAACCAGACATTACGAGTATTTCAGAAATCCTAAAAATTGTTTACTTCTCATGTAGGAAGTATGACGCTTATTTTCACAAGCTTTTATTTAACTTGCACATTCGTATGTAAGTGACGTCACTACAAGTCCAATAAGGCGGAACACCCAAGATGGCGGACCGATTATGTTTAATCCTACCCTGTAGAAATTAGCTTGATCTTTTGACAGATGTAACTTCTTCTGATCGACATAACTTTCCAATGACGAACATATTATTTTCTTAATGATTTTTAAAATTAAAAATATACTTAAAAATACATATAACTCAACAGTCTCTATTAAGATTAAAGCGCTATGCGAAAATTTTAAGACTTTTTGTTGCTTCAAAGTAAAATTTAAATAGGAACACTGAAAATAATAGCGCTTGTACAATGTTACATCGATAACACGAATAACTGTTACAAATATAGATTACTAAAAAATCATTATTAAAGATTATTGTTAGTTATAGTTACAAATTTACAATGTCCTTTTGGTTGAGTTTGGTAGAAAAATAAGATACAAATAACTGAACTCTAATTTATTAAGCAAATACCTGAGCGACCGAACTTAACTAGGTTGCTATTTTTTGCAGATAACCATCCCCTACAGGGACCTCCAACTTCTTCGTCTGAGTCTTATGCCATATTATATCAGATGATTTTGGGATTGTTCCTAAGGGATTCTAAGGGATTTGACTAGGATACCAGTTTATACGCAAAGCGACTGCCATATCATGACCTCTGCAAACTCAGAAGGGAAATTAGGCCCAAACCAAGATTAGATCGAATTCAATGAATCTGGGTTTCGTCACGATGTTTTCCTTTACCGTAGAAGCATTCAGATAATGTACATAAGTTACCAATACTCATTGCAACATGGAGGGATTCGAACTTGGACTATCTGAATAGAAGTCCGAAGAGTGTACTGCTAGGCCACCGCTTCAGAGACTAAATGTTACTAATATCATTTCGCCGAGATAATAGACTAAGTATACCAGTCAACGGTTTACCCTAGTATACTGCACGGAATACGACAATAGCAAGTACTGACGTTATAATGACAGAAATAAATGAAGGCATTTGCACAGTTTAGTATTTAAGAATTAGATTAATTCATCTTGGTTATAATAATAAAAAAATGTTCCATACGTTGTGTATTCTCCACACTCATTATTTCAACATTATTACAGTAATTTCAGTATAGAAGTAATATATTCCAATAATTTTTCATTGGTGTAGACACTTCCTTTGATTCACAACTACGCATCCTTAAAATTAGCGGTTTTAGTAATTAATTAATTAGAGTTTACATTTTCATTGAGTGTAGGTTTTAAAGTTTTATGTTCTGTGAATTACAGTATTAACTTGTATATCAACGAAATAAATTACAGCAAGTTCGAGTTGGGGATGCAATGTTACGTATTTGTCCCTCGCCCATCAACCAATCAAATCACTCATAATTAAAAAGTCAAATTGACAATAGCCAATTGAAGTCTTTATTAAAATTAGATTGGTTGATTTAATGCTAAGGGTGATACTACTGGAGATCATACTCCTAACAATGACCTAAGACTATCTGAAGATGACACTCTTAACATAGGCCTATCGCCAATACGTAAGTATTTCTAACTCGCTCTAAACTGTCCAACCTTTCTTTCTGTGATAAATTCAAAACTTCACTTTGTGTTGATAAATTCAAAAAGAACCAGCGCGATGAGTATAAGATAGCTATGTTTAATGTAGATAACAGGCCTTCTTTAGAAGATTAATCTCCAATCAGTGCCTGAAGCTCGTTATAACCTTTAAGTTTTTTTTATAAAATTTGTAGTTTCAAAAATTTGCCACTATTTTTCTTACTTTTGTATATGGGTACACGATCATGAGTAAATAGATTGCTGTTATTGTATATAGATTGCTGTAAATGCTAAAGTTAAAAAAATACGTATCGTCACACCGATATTCCTGAAAAGGTAGGCAGAGGTATGTTATAGGTATAGGTTAAAGTTATGTTATAGTAGGTAGAGGTACCTACGATTAACCGATTATATAAAGTTCGATGGTACATATGATATGACCGACAATTCCATCGCCATATTCGGCACAAATCCCGGGTTTCCTCACGATGTTTTCTTCTACAGTAAGAGCAGTCAGAAAATGTACTAAAGTTCAAGTCGGGAATCGAACCCGAGCCTTGCGGATGGTCCGTGGTTCTAGGCGTTTACGCTAACCCCTCGACCAACGAGGCGGTAATAAGTTAAAAAACTCATTGGTTCATGGGCCTGAACTTTCGAAATGGAAGTTCAAAGCGCGTACCACTAGGCCATTGAGGACTTAAAAATATTTTAAAAGTCAATTTAAAAAAAATTGCACCTCAGATGTTATTGTTGCGTCGCTGTCTTGTGGCCGAGATATTAGGCCTAATACTCTACCTAACCCTCAGAACCATTAACGCTAGTGAAAAATGGCCAATTTACCAAAAGCTGTTTCGACAGTTGTAGGTTTCAATATTAACCGTAGCACAGGTACCTGCTGTTTTCATTGTCATTATCCATTCATGCAATACGCTGACTTGTTTAGTAAAAAACGTAACGCACCAATACACACGTTAGTTGCTTACATGTTTTGGTTCAATGTCGATATTTCTACTGACAATGCGGTAAATAAAATAGATATTGTTATTTTAAAGGTAAAATTGTAACAATTAAAAATATTTATTAATAAAATTAATTAACTACCGCAACCATGCAACTACTGTTATTAATAAAAATAACTTAGCAACGAAACTCTAGTAAGCCTAAGAATTCTCTTTCTAAGAAAACTCGTTTAATTGCATATGTATGTTTGCAAGAAACATATACCAAAATAGTATTTTTTAGAATGTTTGTCTGTTTGTCTGTCTGAAACAGCAGGACCTATTTTGATAAGACTTTCACAGGCAGACAGCTATAAGGAGTAGCTTAAGCTACTTTTATTTTAGATAAAATAAAAAGCATTATTAAATAAAACGCGGTTGAAGTTGCGGGCACAGCGAGTACGCAATAAAACTGCAAAAAACTGACTTTAACTTCACTATAAAAAACTTCAAAAGATACTATCGGCACTAATATAATATTTCAAAATACGTAATTACGCTAGCTATTAAAAGTGAATAGCAATGAATACATATTTTGTCCAAGTTTACTTGAGTCATCCCTAAGTAAGTCCTAAATCCCTAAGTAGTAAGATTATTATAACTAGTGACTATAAATAAAAATAGCATTGTGTCCAAGTCTACCAGCTACCTTCCGGACGGGAACACGGGATGGTCATAGGAATATGTAAGGCGGTGGATCGCTACCCAGGCGAGTTGCTGCACAGCACTCTACCACCAGTGTTCATGTTAGCGATGACCTTAATAACGTTATAATTGGGTAACTTTAGTGTCGTGTAAATATTAACTTCAATATTTGTCAATATTTAATATAAAAAATTAAAAAAAAGTCTTTTCCAAAATTTTGCTTTTGAAATCAATTTTCTTCCTTTAAGTGTAGGCGGAACGAAGTTCGCCGAGACAGCTCGTTTAATAAAATAACTTTAAATAACCTACTGTCACACACATGATCAAAATAGTTTTAATATTCGTTTCCATAGTTTAAGAAGACAACGTCTAAAACAGAATGTCAATCAAAATGGAGAAGGAACTATAAATTTAGCAAAATAAGCAAGTTTAATACAACGAGAGGTACACCAACTTAAATATGTTCAGAATAACGAGACAAACTACTGTTATTAAAAATATTCTGGTAAGTGAAAGTAATAAAGAAATATCATCCCGCAGGGATAGGAAGAGGTACATCCTCTGCATCCACGATTAACCGATGATATTAGGTCCCAAGATATGACAGATAGCAAGTTCGTCGCTAATTGGGCACAAATGTGACGCCGAAAGCCATTTGTTTCAGATAAAAACTTATAAATACCAGTACCCGAAAATTGAACCTGGGACCTCGTGCATCTAAGTCGTATACAGTTTAGTGTGTATTTAGTATACTAGCTGCACAAACGACCTAACGACCCAACCACAGACGCACGTACAACATTCAATCCAACCTATCTATAGGCCACGGTTGTCTTTTACCATCAGAGGGTCGTGTGCTTGTTCGCTGTCGTATCCCATAACAAAAAAAAACTTGCGTCTTTGTTCCCGATTTTTGCGACGGCCTATTGGCAACAGGTTTTTCGGTGACTTAGTCGAGCAGCAAAAAAGCATACACTTACACCTTCACGCCTATTATCCCCGAAGGGCTAGGCAAAGGTGTGCTAGTATATCCACAACTCGTAAGTCGATTAGATATACTAGAACACACGGTCACACCCACGATTAGCCAAGGTACTAGGGCCCTATCGCCACTTCGGGCACATTCCTATACCGGGAAAGGTAATGCTACATACATACATATATAGCTTCACGCCAGGTGCCAAGCGGGGTAGGCAGAGAGTATCGATTGCCAAACGTCACGTCCCTACACACCTGCCTAGCTTTCTCCACATTCATCAATCTCTTCATGCATACACGCCAGTTGCGGAGACTCTTGACCCTTAACCCTACCTACCTAACACATCAATATCAACCTAGGTCTCCCCGGATACCTACATCCATCCACATTCGCATTGTATATTTGCTTTGTCCATCTTTCGTCTTTCATCCTTTCTACTTGACCGAACCATCGGAGCATGCCCTTTCTCATTTTTACACCGACACTTTCTTTCAATCCCACTCTTTCTCTAATTACACTATTACGAATGCGATCTGTGAGCGTTACTCCACAAATTTTGCGGAGCGCACGCATTTCGACCGCATTTATCCTAATATTTTATCCTATTTAACAATACTATAACTGAATTTCTTGAAATTACAGAATAAATTTTTCAAAATTGGTGGCATTTTGTGTTATTTTATTCAATGAATGTACAGAGATCAAGAAATAGTAAAAATCTATGCCTACATAACATATTTTTCCGATAGTTCAAATCTCTTAGGTAATATTGCCACCACTTTGCCTATGACTAAAATATGATTGAATAAAATAGTCTTGCAACGACTCGCCCGGGTTGGTAGCACCGCCTTACCTATTCCTGTCACAATAGCGGCAGTGCTTGCCATTGCCGTGTTCTGGTTTGGAGGGTTACTCCCGCAAGAGGCTTACCATCCCGGCCTCAGATTGGCAACGCACCATTTCATCCTTTGGTGTCTATAAGCGACGTGTATTTCTTAACATCAGGAAATCCGTCTGCTTGTTTGTCTTCCAATATAATAAAAAAAGATTGTGATGAATTACGAAGATAAGGTGACATCTGACAGCGAAGTCTTCAAGTAAGATATGAATATTTAAATGAAGTTATAAAAAATCTCATAGGGTTCCGTACCTATAAAATGACAAAAAAATTAGGCTTGTTGTATGGGAGTACCCTTTTGTATATTTATTTTATTAAGATTTTAGTATTTGTTGTTTTAGCGGTAACTAAAATACATGACCTGTGAAAATTTAAACTCTCTAGCTATATAGATATAGGACAGCGAAGTCTTAGTAATGGGGTTCCGTTTTTTTTCACCTTGGGTACGGATCCCTAAAAATGAAACGTCAGACTAGACAGTATGGCTACGGGTCTTAGCCTGTCCCATTAAAGGGATAAATAAATAAATAATAATATAATAATAATCTTAGTGCCTAACTTAAGTTTTGACCCTGATGATGCTGTAACAAGCGAAACCGGTCGGTTATTTCTTATCTTTTTCATTTAAAATATAAATACTTGGAAGCCAATGATAAAAATATACGAGAGGCTTATCCGGTATTTGTATCCGTTTCTACGGGAGATCTATTTCTTTTATAATTTGGATGAAGCCGCGGTAAATAGTTAGTATGATGAATATTTCAACAATTTACACTATTATATTTATACTAACTAACTACAATAAAGTACCTCTTATATAAATAAACGTTAGCCAGTTGTTGAATAATAACAATCCAAACATCCACTGCCTCTATTAACTTATTTGACTTTCAAATAAAATGCACTTGGGTTTTTTACTATGGCATAGACAAACATTCCCGCGTACCGACAGACCTTTAAGTCTGACCTTTAAGCAAAGAGTAGTAAATAATATATGAAGCCTTTAAGTCAAGAACCTCTTCCACTTAAAATCCTTGACGTCTCGTGAAACTCCATTTGTAATATTTATAATAATATTATTACCTCAACCTTATAACCTTGTTTACTTGTAACCTTTTGTTTAGGAGGTTAAAGTGTGGCGCGTCAATACTAATTTTGTTCAAATGGGTCGTCGCCATCTTGTCCTGCATAGTGATTAGTCGGAATAATAAGATTACATCAAACCTTACGGCTTCCGTTTCCCACAACCATTCAACTGTCATTCTTTCTATATTTATTAAATCATTTGTTACAATCTCATCGTTTTCATTCACTGATATTAGTGTAATCCGACGGTTTAGTGTTAAGCTCTTTACGGGTTTTAAATTTAGCAAAGAAAAAAATATTCTATATTAATTATAGTAAGATGCCGGCAACCAGTGACGTGGCTAGGTAACCTAGGGCCTTGGGGCAAATCGAAAAATGGGGCCCCACTGCTTTTAAAACTGGTAAAGTTTAATAAAATGCATCGATAAATAACAAAATGTACATATTGATATCCGTAAAATTGATAATACCTACTGTCAATCCACATAAATTATTTAGGGGTATTCTCATTTTAAAACTTTCGAATTTATTCGAACTGATTAAAGTTGTGTTCCCACCTGTCATATTTATTTTGAAAATGGGAGAAATTTTCAAAAGTTGAGTTCTATTAAGATTTTCTGGTAAGGATTCGAGGGCACCATTAGCTTCACCGACCTGGGGCAATGCGAACTCCACGAACTGTCATTACGCAGCTGCAGTATTGGCGTCAGTTACCTTTTTTCATTTGTAATAATACAAATCCGATGCAATTTGATGAAATGTTTCGAGTATTTCCGAGATTAATTAGTTGGTAAAATGTTGAACCATTAAATTATTTTAAGAATAATATATGTTATATTTTGTGCTTAGTGAAATTCTTCAGAAAAACCGTCAAGTACAATAAAAAAACGTAGCAAAAAATATTTA
>DVZL01006628.1:0-11239 GCA_018236625.1 Lasaia peninsularis | reverse complement strand
ATTTTAAATTAGAAAACACATGTACTTTTTCACGTATAACTTATAATTGAAACTATTTTTTAAAATAACCGACCGGTTTCGCCTTTTACAGCATCATCAGGGCTAAAACTTAGTTACTAACAATATTTTGGTTTGCGGTCGTTATTGTAGACCAATGTGGATCATTTGGTTGGCTATTTTAAAAAATAGTTTCAATTATAAGTTATACGTGAAAAAGTACATGTGTTTTCTAATTTAAAATATAAACACATTAAAATGCAGAAAATTTATTTCAGTTTCAATGTCATTCATCTCTTTTTGGTAAATAACGTCTAAAATATGACTTTTTAGAGTTTCCTACACAAAGGGAAAAAACAACATCCTATTACTAAGACTTCACTGTCCATCTGTCTGTCTATCTGTTTGGCTGTATCTCATAAACTGTAATAGCTAGAAAGTTGAAATTTCACAGACGACCTCTTTCTGTTGCCGCTATAATAACGAATACAAAAACAGATTAAAATAAATACATAAAGGGTGCTACCATACAAAAAATACATCTTTTCGCCGTTTTTATAGATAATGCTATGGAATACTTTGAGCCGACTCTGACTTAGCCGGTTTTTGTTAATAAATAAAAATTATTAAAATTTATTCGTAATCGACGGAGCAGTCGCGTAATAAACATACATATTAATTGAGACTAGGCTTTTCGTAACTTCAACTCGTATGTGATGTTGCTGTTTCCCAATTACGTCATAACAAGAAAACGGCTTGACTAATTCGACTGTCCTGTGTAATATTTTCATTTAGATTTGAGGAAAGTTTTTATGAAAATATTAACTAGGAAACATGGAGTAAAATAACATAAGTGAAATGTGAAACATTTTGTTTAAATATTAAAATATTGGCCACCCACAATTGTATAACGTGTCTGTATAACTATATGATTTGTTTATTATATGTGTTAACATATTTTTCGCAAGGAATTTCATTTTATTACCTGTAAAAAAACACTTGAATTTTTGTCATACAAACTGATGGTATTCGTAACTGGGACTAGATAGGCGGTAGGAAGACCGCCGGTTCGGCTATATAACTCTCCTGTGGTCTGCCAAGCCAGTTTTTAATAAAACATTCTAAGCTTATCTCTTGTTTAACAAAAACATTTGGGTGCGGTAAAGAATTTAGCATATCGGCGGTAATGAGCGCCCCCTCGGCGGCCATTACGCCGGCCATAAAGTTGCCGGCGATGGCGTCGGCCGCAGCCGTTTTACGATTCCCGTAACGCTTTAGCTGCAGTTACCATTGTACCGCGGCTAATCAAAGCCTTCTCGCACCATACACCGATACTAAGTTTATACACGAGCAGGTTTTATACAATTATATATTTGTATAAGATGGAGGTGCCACTTATTAAATATACGGGTTTCATTTATATATATAAAAATGAAACCCGTTTTCCTTGGTCTAGGCATCACGTGTGAATGGCTGGACCGATTTCCCTAATTATTTTTTGTTGTATTTGTTATTATTAGGAGGAAAAAAATATTAAGAAAATCTCTCAGAAATATTGAAAAATATACATTTAATTTTGCACATTTTAAAAAACGCGCGAACGAATGTCAATGTCATTCACAGCCATAGACTATATTGAAAGAGCATCGTTGGTTCGGAAACGTGGTTACTTAATTAAATTCGAGCATCATTTGTTCGGAAACGTGGAAAGTGGTGCATCATTGCTACGCTAAGGCGGTACGAAGTTCGCCGGATCAGCTAGTGTATTTATATATAAAAGAGTTGAGGAATAAATATTTATTTAAAAAATTATGCACAAAAATATGTATAAAGTTGGACTTAATGCTCCACGGCATTCTCTACCATTCAAGTGTATTTTATGTATACGAGCAGACAAATTATATATGTTTAAAATGCAAAAGTGGTTGCTTGATATATTATTATAGTCTTAGGGTTGAAATTGTTATTATAGTCGTATCTATAATTTTGAAATTTCATATAATTGGGGATAAATGTTTGTATGATGTAAATAGCTACTAGTACTTAATGGCTTAAATACAGGGACACAGCAACGGGCAACAACTAGTTGTGGGTATGCATAAGACAGAGGTTCTGCTTCTGGATGCGATAGTGACACGTTGGCGCTAGACCAATCAACGTCATTCTAAATCCAAAAAAGAATATGATCTGAAGATGGATAAATACACTTGAGAGTTTTATTATTTAAACTATATTATAAATGCGAGTATTTAATGTTTATAAGTTTCAAGTCGAAAGCTTTCACAGATAATACTAAAATTTAATGAATTTTACTATTATTTGTGGAAGCTAAATAACTTTAAACGTAGACGACGTCGCTGGCAATAGCTAGTCGTATCTAAAATAACGTATGACATTTCATGAGTCATACGGATGATAAAATCTTTTGATTTTGACCGCAGATTATACCACAAACAAAATATCATGAAGCTAAAGATACTATCTGGAGATCATACCTATAAGAAAGATCTGTCTTCAATAAGCCGAACTCCCTCTCTTTCTGCCAGTTTTGTGGAGTACACGCTGGCCTTATGAGAGTATGATAGCAGGCCCTATTAGAATGAGATACATCTTTAAAATCGAGGACAGGTCTTTATTAGGATTGTGATCTCCAACTAGAATATTTAGTTTCATTTAAAATATTCATGACAGGTAAGTGTCAAAAGTTTGGGGTGTGTACTGTTTTTTTAAATTTTTGCAGACCGAAAGATTATATAGGATGCCTTGACCTAGTAGTGACAGGTACACGATCTTGTGGTAGACCCAAGAAGCGTTGGCTAGACGGGATAAAAGAGGATATGAGACCCAATAATCTTACATTAGAGGATGCTAAAGACCGGGCAAGTGGAGAAGATTGACAAGGAGAGCGGACCCTGGCTCTTGTCGGGATTAACGCCAAGATGATGATGACTGTTTTTTTAATTTTTCCGAGTTATTATTAAACAAAGTAGTAGCATTCATATCTCACCATCTGTTTTTCTACTGCGCAATTTCGTCTAAAATATTGTAGACCCGATGGAGAATTAGAATATTAAAACTTAATGAAATTGTAAAAGCTTATCTTCGTACAACCATAACAAACACCCGGTGACAAATATTACACATCGAATTTTAGAAAGAGACAACAATTGGCTTGGGTTTCGTAGAGCACAAAATATACTCACAACTTATAGAAAATGTCACGTAAGTGGTGTGACTCTACAAATCCGAAAGTAACCGATTCTCTCTTTCCAAAGGTCGATGTGCAATATTTTTTATCGGCTGATGTATATCTTTTAGGCTTTTTATAGTAGAAGCATAGTCCATAAAGTTTTAGTATAAAGCTATACAAAGTCTTTAAACCTAGAGTTTTAATATAAACAAGTAAGACATAAATCATCCACATTCAATATCTCGAAAACTGAGTTAGCTTTATCCTTAAAATGTTTTGGAAATTTAGCCTCACTGGCAATTCCTTTTGCCTTGAGTACCTTTAAATAAAACAAAAAATTGTGTCACGTCCATATCCCCAAAATGGTAGACAGAGGTACTACACATGCACCGACGATTAGCCGACGATATTAGGTCCCATAATGTGATTGGTGGCAAGTCCATCGCCATGACGGGTGTCGTCGTCGTGTAAAAGCACTCAAAAAATGTACTTAAGATACAAAACCTCATTACAGGCGAGGGTTCGAACCTGGACTGAAATGAAAGTCCGAAGCGCGTGCCACTATACCTTCGAGGTAACTTTTTATCTCATGAAAAAACATTAAGTGCTGTTATTTACTCATTGTTTTCTCTGTAAACTGACAAAAATATTAATAAAGTATCAAGTTGCCTCCACGGGTTTGAGGGCTTTGCTCTGAAGAGGTGAAGGCCGCAAATCGCAAACGGGTTAGCGAACCTTACCGCCTGCATTTTGATAACGGCTTGCAGAAATTATTTAAAGACCTGTCTCATAATTACATATACATATATCTTCACGCCACATCCCTTAAAGGATAGGCAGAGAGGATTGAGTGCCAATTTTTCTCCTTCCTCCACATTTATCACTTCATGAATTCACGCCGGCTTCGGAGACTCTTGACACCACCCTCAGATAATGTCTACCCGGATCTATCCAAAATCGCATTGTTTATCTGTTTTCAATTTTTAGTCTATAAAATTGTCTTATATACCTCTATTCTTTTATAATATTTTTCGGAGATTTTAACATTTATACAACCACTGCGTGTCTAACAAATTATCACAATATATAATGTAGATACAAAATACGTATTGTTTATACGTCCATTAGAGCGTCTGAGAATTTGTCTAATGCTAATGAATTGGAAGTGTTTTTGTAACAAATTGCAGTGGCGGATAACATTATGACGATATAATATTGACTAGCCGTTGCCCGTGACTTCGCCCGCGTGTGACTGTCATACAAACAAAATCTAGGCAATTGTAAAATGAAAACGAATCGGTTACATTTTTATGTCATCAAAACATTTTCATACAAATATTCATCCCCTCCTCTAACCCCTCCCCCTTGTTTTGCAGTTAAAAGCAGCCTATGTCCTCAAGGTCAATGTCAACTCTATCTTTGTACCTAACTTTATTAAAATCTGATCGGTGGTTTATGCGTGAAAGCGTAACTGACAGACAGACAAAGTTACTTTCGCATTTATAATATTAGTACAGATAAATAACTTGATGGTAAGAGACAACCATGGCCTATAAATACCATAAATGTTGCAGGTGTGTCACTGTCTGTGGTCAGGCTGACCTTATATGCAAGTCTACCTATTACCTTATCCTCCGAACGGGAATATGACTGTGTCATGGTGTCAGGAATAGGCAAGGCGGTGGTATTGTTATCCAGTTAACCTATGCGTGCCTCTTACTAGCCTTATCGAGAGATGATCTAAAATACGCAGGGAACACGGATCAATACAATGTAAAATTTTATTTTGTGTAAACCGGCAAAAGTCCACAAAGAGTTCAAGCGATAAGACATCATGCAATTTTAATTTTTCTGCAAGAGCCATATTGCTTTTGAGCCTTTTTTGTTATAGTTTTGTAAGCCCATTGAATGATAAAGCCACGACAATGCGGAAGAAGAGTAACTAAAGCAACATATGTTTGACAAGGAAGCGTCCTAAAAGGTACTCGTAAATCAACACCGTACCTTATTGCAGGGGTCAGAAACCTTTTGAGATGGAAGGGCAAGTTATAATTATATATTTTATATTTTTTTGATTTGAAGTTAAGAGTGACGTCACTTTATTTTCAAGTTGTATTTTCTAAGTGCATAAAAAATAACGTCACATAGCTTATTGCTAACCAAATTGAAAGTTATCACAAAATTTCAGCTAAATAATTGTTCGAAGATAAATCGAGATCGAATTGCAATATTTCACCTAAACATACATACGCAAAAGTAAAAGCTTGTAATTAATTATCGCTTCTGTAGTCGGGCATAGTCGGTGTCCGACTTTAACAGACGAAGTTCCGGGTTCGATTTCCAGGTAGCAAAACTTTTTTATGAGTTTTTTTCAGTCTATCTGACAAACGTTGCCAGCATAGGACCTAATATGGTCGGTTAATAGTGGGTGTATTTTGCCTACCTCTTCAAGTATATGTGCCATAATGGCCATTGATGGCAAAGAAAGATTATTATTATTATTTACAAGAAGTTTTGGAGGACGACTACACAAATGAATTAAACTGTTTATAAATATAATGCGGGGAGGGACAAAGTGTGATAGCTTCCACAGAATCCGTCATAAAATCACGTCTGTTGGCATTAGTTGACATGGCAAAAAAATCATGTCTGTTATATATAGGGAAATATTAAGTTTATTCAGTGTTTGTTGATATAGTATGAGATGATTCATGAGATACAGCCTAGTGCCAGACAGACAGCCGTATAGGGTTCCGTGTTTACCTTTTGCTTATGTAACACTGTAAAAGCTATCATAATTATTTTTTATTAATTTAATATATCTTGGATTGCGAGTTCTTTAATATTTTTGACAATGCAAAAAGCACATTGTATAGTAAGAATGTCTTCACTAGCATACCACGGGTTCTCGACACCTGCCCCATTGTAGTAGCACTAAAAGTAGTTCGATGT
Source organism: Lasaia peninsularis (assembly GCA_018236625.1). Classification (NCBI taxonomy): domain Eukaryota; kingdom Metazoa; phylum Arthropoda; class Insecta; order Lepidoptera; family Riodinidae; genus Lasaia; species Lasaia peninsularis. Next base: position 5,100 of record DVZL01006628.1, on the reverse strand, counting down.
GTAGTCAAAAACAAAACGACTGAAGGTTGTATTGAAGGTCGGCAGCGTTTCCGTCGTTGACTTGGTTAGTACTATAATAATTGACGTGTGGAAAAATACTATAAAATTACTTTGATAATTGCCTCTGTGCTACGCTCGCACAGGAAAATATTTCTTATTTTTGTTAGGTTTCCGTTACCCAAATATCAACAATATATATAGGGTTTATATCAAAAAAATATATAGGGTTTATATTATAATACATATAGGGTTTATATTAAAAACTCCACTGTTCATCTGACTGTCTGTCTGTTATCATGCTTTATCTCTTTATAGCCGATGAGTTTAAACTTTCACAGATCGTGTATTTTTGTAGCCGCTACAAAAATATTTTCCCATACAACAAACGTGTATGGAAATTTGAAATCATGTATATAAGGGTTCAACTTGAAATCTGACCTCAGTTTAATATATTCCTAATGTTTCAACTTGGCGGATTTCATTATACTGAAAAAATAGACAAGGTTATATAAATTGTCTAAGTTTTTAAATTAAACCTTTTTTCATAATTAAATAGACAGATGCAGTTATTTAAGGATTACATATAATAGCTATTTCCAGTGGCTTCGCCAGCGTTATACTAGCTAAGTTCCATGACTTCATTATTGACAATGACGAATTTACTACTTCAAAATATTCGATCCCTATTATAATAATCGATATGCTGTCTTTTCCCGGGGTCAACTCTATTTCTGTATAAGGATTCGTTAAAATTGATACGGCGGTTTTAACCTAAAATCATAACAGATAGACAGTTATTTTCGAATTCATTGTATTAATTAGTTAACATGACTTATTTAACGAAATAATTAATGTATATATACAAAATTATTTGCTTAGTTCGACGTGAAATTGACTAATATTACTGAACCGAGGTTAATAATATTAAATATCCCCACAGAACTTACTCAAATTGACCTTGCCTCAAAGTAAGCAAATCATATGCTAGTGTTATGGATATTAGTCAACAATATTTATAAATAGATATATTGAAATAAGATACGAGAATACATTTCAAAAACTCGAACCTGTAAATGCAGACATCTATCTTAACCTGACAAAAGTCTACCCCCGCCGCGAATCGAACTGCACAGTTAGGCGTTAGGTGTGTATGCTAACCCCTAGACCAACGCATTCAAAACAATTAATAATGTTTAATAATCAATTCAATTCTTTAATCTATCACTTAATTCGATTATAGACACAAATCGTGATAAAATATCACGTTAAACAAAAATAACCAACTTAACCTTGAGCTCCGAATAGCTCAGCTTTAATACCCTCGGGGGACAGTTCAGTAATCCAACTTTGTTTTTGTCCTCAATAGAGAAGGCTAATCAGTGATCGATGTTGCTGTGTGACGTAAGTGGAGGCTTTATTTTTAACCAACGTAAAAAAAAGGCCATGAATTCAATTATTCTTGTGTTTTTCCTTGTTAATTACTTCACCAATTACTTAACTTAGGTTGAGTGCTGTTCAGCAACTTGCCCGGGTAGGAATGTACCACCTTTACTATTCTTGCCATAACAATAGTATCATGCCGGTTGTGAGAGTAGCCATTAAATAAACCCGGAAACAGGATAGTGACGCACTAATAGCATTTATAGTGTCTATAGGACCCGGATGTCTCTTACAATAGAAAATATGTTAACTTGTTAGCTGTCCCCTAAAATAACCTAAATTTAATAACTGTAAAATCTAACTTAATTTTTAAGGTTCCGTATCCAAAGGGTAAGAAAACGGAACCCTATTACTAAGACTTCGCTGTCTGTCTGTTTCTCACACCACTTGAGTTGAAATTTACACAGATGATGTATTTTCGTTGTTGCTATAATAACAAATACTAAAAACAGAATTAAAAAAAATTAAAAAGAGTGCTCCCATACAACAAACTTGATATTTTTTGCCGTTTTTATAGATAACTAGCTTTCTGCCCGCGGCTTCGCCTGCGTGAATTATTCTAATAACACATACAACTTTCAAAGAGCTTTTTTTCCGACTTATAATACTTATTGCGTAAAAACATACCCTCTTTTAACGTAGTCGGTTAAAAAGTAGCCTATGTTTTTCTTCAAGGTCAACTGTATTTGTACTAAATTTCATCGAAATCGGTTCAGTGGTTTAGGCGTAAAAGCGTAACAGACAGACAGAGTAACTTTCGCATTTATAATATTACTACGGATAGTAGGTACGGAACCCTTCGTGCGCGAGCCCGACTTGCTATAGACGAGTATTTTTTATGAGATAAGGCAGCGAACAAGAACACGGTTCTCTTTATAGTACCAGCGATCTCTACCCAGGCAATTATTGGACAGCCTTTTTGAAGTCAGTTGATGGCTACGTGTGTTATCGCCTCCAGACGTAGCTATCGTAGATCTACGATAAAGAAAGGTGGCTTCCCAGCGCCGCGATAAGTTGTTATTACACTGGGAATATCGCTGTTATCATCATTACTCATGTGGAATTAGCTGGCGTTATCAATGCTACCTTCACATTCTTTATACTTGGCTGTTAAATGAAATATTCAAATATATGCAGCTATAATACAGAGGCTGAATAGTAACTAGCTGTCCCGGTGTATTTGGCACTGCTCAGTGCCATTTAGATTCTTTTACCTTTTCGTATATTTTTAACTGGCATTTTGAGAATTCGGGTTTTAATTCAACGCTTTTTTTACGTTTGTTACGCGATTACTCCATCAATTACAAATTAACTTTTATGTTATGTAAGATATTTGATATTTTAGGGGACACCGTATCAAATTTATGAAATTTGGTGAAGAGGGTTTTGAAATAACAATAACAAATACTTGAACTACATAATAATAATGATGAAATTGAAGTCAGTTGTTTTGCGGTTTTACAACGATCAAATATCTCTCAAAAATTATGAAATTAATTATATCACTCTGAGTATGCATTACATTGCCCCGGAATGGAAAGTGCCCGAAGTGGCGATAGGCTTGCCACGTATCACATCATGGGCCCTAGAACCTTGGCTAATCGTGGGTGTTCTAGTATATCAACTAGACTCACGAGTCGCACACCTCAGCCTACCCCTTTGGGGATAATAGGTGTGGAGGTACTTTTTAATTAAATTAATTTCAAGTAGTAGTCAAGTTGAGAGAATAGTGTTTTGAATTTTTCTTCGTGTGATCCGGTGAACTTAGACCTACTGCCGATTCTCAGAGCTACTGAAAACGCATATAAAATTTGGTGAAAATAGGTCAAGCCGTTTCGGAGGAGTACGGTAACTAACATTGTGACATGGAAATTTTGTAAATAAGATTATTGACCATCCGTTACAACAGTCAAAGATATTTGAGAACAGTTTAAAAATCCGAATCGACTTTTATTATATCTGACTATACATAATATTTCTGCATTATAACACGTACATTTTTCAAGTTATTTACACAAAGATAACTGTTATCTGGGATTAGCTAATTGAAAGTCGTTGATAATAATAAATTTGTTAATAGATCCTCGTATATTGGAGTAAATATACGTAATTATTAAATTTGTTTAGGATTTTCACAGCATTTTTCTAAATGCCGTAGGCCGACAGTTAAATTGAGCCAGTCGTTAACTTAATATATTTTGTAAATGTCAGTAAAAATTTCCGACTCACTGATAAGTGATGACACGTCATGAAAAACAATCTCTTTTTTTAGAGTCAAACTCGACCTTTCATACTTCTTTTTATTGAAGTCGAAGTATAGTCTGGAATTCAAGTATATTAAAAAAAAATTTTGGAAACTTGCCAACATTAAGCAATAAACGATATGACGGGAGTTATACTCATTATATGCAAACGACGATATATCCCTCTTCCGGCCCAATTTCACATAAGAAGAATAAACCGGGAACCAAAGCTCTGTGCAAAAACTGGCGCCTTAGTCAAATCTTCTATATCAGGAAGCCGATACTAATATCATCTGATATAGAACGGAATAAGGCTAGCTAAACGAAGACTACAGTTGAATGCTGTCGTAAGGACTGAACTTTAAGATGCATCTACCTGGGGCGTTCAATTTAAAGTAGAAACTTAAATTATAATTAATACAATTACGAAACGGACAGGATAAAAAAATTTTTTAATTACTATTCTCACATAAATAGGATCTATTGACTACTATTTGTATAATCTCTACATAGTATACAATAAAGTCCCTTTCTCTGTCCATATCTCATCATTTCTATATTCCTATGTATGCTTAAATCTTTAAAACTACACAACCGATTTTGATGCGGTTTTCTTAAATAGATATAGTGATTCAAGACGAAGCTTTTTATGTATATAACATGTATAATATACCCGTGTAAAGTCAGGGCGGGTCGCTAGTATAATTATAAAAATGCAAACACAAGAGATAATGATATTACGTGTGTATGTAAAATTTGGGTTTCAAGCCACATTATCCCAAACATTTATTAGAATACCTTTATTGGTGAATAAAGAATATTTAAAAAGAATATCGCTATAAAATGGGCTCCACAAAAAATTCTGCTGACAAAAATACATACTCTCCTGACATAATTTTGTCTTTATCTTAAAATACGGCACGTAAAAAAAGGAAGCACGTTTGGAATATTGCATCTAAATTGGAAATTAAATTAAAAAAAATTCAAATTTGGAATGAAATTCTAAAGCTTAAGCTTTGATGTAAAATATCTTTAACGCTTTGGAATTTCAGTCTTATCTACAGACGCACGTGTGTAGTGTAAACCTCATACACGATTGGAATTTAATTATAAATCTAATCTTAGTAATACATTATTAATGGCACCAATATTGTAAATAACTCAATTTTGTATGGAACTGATAAATCGATTTAGTAACGAGCAGGCTGAGGACGTGCCCGTAGAGAGAATCGTCGTCGTAGCGTTTTCGCTACTCATATTAATAATAATAAATGAATTTGGGATAAAATAGAGTATTTTTTTATAATTTATAAGACAGCGAACAGGCACACGGGTCTTCTGTTGGTAAGACACTATACAGTGGGCTATAGACACCATAGATGTTGTAGGTGCGCCGCTGCCCTGTGGTCGGGCTGTT
>DVZL01006627.1:0-11240 GCA_018236625.1 Lasaia peninsularis | reverse complement strand
GCCAGTCAGGAGAAGAAACGGCAAAACAAACTCCCCGGCAACCAGATGAAAGCCTCACTAGTTTGTACTACCACCGATTCCAAACCTAGCCAGCAGGAGAAGAAACAGCGAAACATTATGACAGTGTCATTATGGCGGCAGGAATAGGTAAAGCGGTGGATCCCTACCTGGGCGAGTTGCTGCTCAGCACTCTACCACCAGTGTAAAATTTAGGAAAGAAATAAAAGATAGACGGGCGAAGCGGCGTTATACAAGTATAAATCTGATCGGGAAAACCTAAAACTAATTGAAAGATTTATTTACAAGGAATATGAATTAATTAAATGAGAAATATGAGACTTGAAAGGCACCTGTGAACAGGAACTGTTAAGGAAGCATCCTTAGAAGTTTTGTTCAAAACAGGCTTCGCGTTTGAAGTAAAGTTATTATCCTCACGTCTATATCCAAGAAGTGGTTGGCAGAGATACATACGCACCCACGATTAGCCGAAGATATTAGCTCACATGGTGCACAAATCCCGGGTTTCCTCACAATATTTTCCTTCACCGCAAGAGCACTCAGAAAATGTACTTAAGTTAGATAAACGAATTGGTTTTTTTATGATATTGGAAGGCAAACAAGCAGACGGATTTCCTGATGGTAAGACGTCACACATAGACACGTCGCCTATAGACACTAAAGGTGGAAATGATGCGTTGCCAACCCGAGGCTGCGTAAGATTACCGCCTACTCTACCCTCCAAACCAGAACACGACAATGGCGAGCACTGACTATACTACCTAGCCAATGTCCCGGTGTTGGTGACAATAGACCCTGTGCTCGCCTCTTACGAGCTGCCTGGGTGGAAGGCAGTTGGCCTTTTCTACAACGTAAACCGGAACAACACGGGGAAAACTGAAATGAAAATCCGAAACGCATACCACTGGGCTATTAAGGCTCCGTAATCAAGCTACTAGAATTGCGTGTGAAGCCGTAGCGTGTCCCTAGTGTTTGTATAAGAACTCTTACTCTGTAAATATTAGGTCAGTAATTTAAAAAAATAAACTATGGGAGCTGGTGTTGCAGGTCAAGTGGCCAGTTCCAGTTGTATATCAACACTTTCTCGGTGGTAACCGCTTCACTTGGTTATTTCACTTGACTGTTCCGACGTAATGCTCGGCAAGGTGGTTTTTAATCCAGCAGTAATTACATTCAAATTTAAATTTAATTTGAAGTCGTCTATGAATCTGTTACATTTTTAGACGATTCATTCTCGATTCGGCTTAATGTTCCTTTGTAAATATTTATACTTAAGGTGCAAAAACGGGACCTTATTATGATATGATAACCATGATAATTAGACAGTTGACATTTTGACAGATAATGTATTTTTATTGGTGGCTTAAAAAAGAATAAAATAAAGATTTTAGGGAGCTCCCATACAACAACATTTCCCGACAGTCAATAGATGTCGCTATGCATATTTAGGTCACATTTATAATTTAATTCCACTTTTAAAAATTTAATTACAGTTGACATTTATAATTTAATTACAGTTGACGTTTATTAAAAAGAATTAGTGCAGGCTATTAATTACTAATGTTATACTACTGATTCCCGTTACTAAGAGTCCCGGTAAAATATGTTTTAATAACTGTGTGTCCTTAAAGGACGTTTAAACCTAATGAACAGAAATCGCGGAAAAAAATAATTTTCAAATCACTTTTTTTGAAAAATTGAAATCTATTAACTTACACAAAAATAAAATTATCGTCTTGCAAATATTTTTTCAAATTTGCAAAGTAATATATTTCGTCTTTGTTCCCCCTATGTATGCTTTGATCTTTAAACTAACCAATGGATTTTGATGCGGTTTTTTAATAGATAGAGTGATTCAAGAGCAAGATTTATATGTATAGTAACATCCATTATATACTTGATAAGTACTTTTGTTGGGGTTTCTAATGTGATATTATCGTCTCTGTGGTGTAACAGTACCGCTATTGCCTGATAAGATCGTTAACCTGGGTTCAATTCCCAGGTCAGGCAACTTTTCTTAAAAATGTTTTTCCGATTTTTCTGAGTAAGCATTACATTGGCCGGGATTGGAATGTGTTCGAATTGGCGATAGTCTTGTCAGGGCCCTAGTACCTTGGCTAATCGTGGGTGTTCTAGTATATCTACTGGTCTTACGAGTCGTGAATATACTAACATGTCTCTGTCTATCTTTTCAGAGATAATAGGCGTGAAGGTATTTTTTTTAATATTATTAAATAAATACAAATAATTGTTCATATTTTACGGAGTTGTACGTCTTTAACGTTATTATTTAATCCAATTGATTTCTCTCAATCTGTCATGTAGAGGACATGTCCTGATTGGATCATTGACGTAATTAACATTGGACCAGCCCAAGGCGATTACTGGAACGTAATATCTGACGTTGTGACAAGTCCATACTACCATCTAAATGTTCGAAAATGTGTTTGTTTGTATGGTTATTATGTGGAAATATTAAGGAGACAGAAGCCTGAAGAATGACATAGGCAACTTCGTACTTTATTTGAGGGTAGATATTAAAAAATTTACTATTCTCACGAAAAGTTGTATCGACACTTTTTGATATAGTAAGCTGTGCGGCGTGCGCATGTTTCTCAGTCTCTTTTTAATTCCCCCCCACCCCTCTCGCTCTCTCTCTCTCTTATAGAAAGCAAGCCAAATATTTTCATTTCTATTTCGCATTGAACAGTGTGGTGTCGCGATGGTTACCTCAACCTCTCAACTTTTTTTAATTTGTTTTCATATTATACAATGTTAGAATAAGATTCGATATTAAATTGAAAATACTTTATGTATTCTAACATTGTCAATGTGGTTGGTATCTACAATGGATGCTCATTTATCTATCTAATACCTTTAAACGAGCAATTCAGCGATTTCGAAAACGGCTCGAACGATTTTCTTGAAATTTTGTATGTAGGGGGTTTCGGGGGCGATAAATCGATCTAGCTAGGTTTTATTTCTAGGTTTCTTTTATTAATCATGTTTTCATGGAATAAAAACCTATATCATTACAATACAAAGCTTAATTTCGCCACATTTTGTTAAGTTAGTATAGCTTATAGTTGGAAAATCGCAATACGCAAAATTCCAGGTTCAAAACCCAGACCGTTCGATACTTTTTTTTTCCTTTTTTTGAGTTCCTTCTTTTTGTGAGAAAACTGTTCCTAGAGGCCCTACAGAAACAAGAAAAACTAAGTAAATTATGTCAAATACAATTTTATTTCAAAAAAATTTTATACGTAGGTACTAACCAAACACCGAGCAAAGCTCGGTCATCCAGGGACTGTATAGTGGTAGTAGCAGCTGTAGTTATCTACGCAGTTAATATACTATCAATACCTATGTGAATTTTGCAATACATTTGTGTGCCAAACAAGATCTTATTGCATTTTACTAGAAATTAATATCATATATTGACGCAAACAAGCGAGAACCTACGCAATCAGTGCCTACGATTTGACTTCAGTTGAATATAGGTATGAGCACAATTAAATATCTAACTTTGATGAAATGTGACTTAATTTTTAAATAATAATAACAACAACTTTCACTTTGAAATAAACATATGATGCCACGCTTGGTGAAACTACCACTTATTCATATTTTAAATGAGAAACACTATGTACTTTTCACATGATTGCAACTTATAAATGAAAATTGTTTTTGAAATAGCCAATTGGTTTCGCTTTTTACAACATCATCAGGGCTAAACCTGTGATGCTGTAAAAAGCGAACCCGGATGGCTATACCAAAAATAATTTTCAATTATATGTCCTGTGTGAAAAAGCACATGTGTTTCTCATTTAAAATATAAATATGCCTATATTATTTGCACTACACTGGAAAACTAAAATTTTCATTCATTCGCAAAGTAAAAAATTCAAGTGTAGGTATCCAAAACCACCTTCTACTGTAAGCTGGCACATATTATGTTTATAACGTTTATTAGCTTTCGAATATTAACAAGCACATCAAACTGAAACGAATTTTAACTTGTAATAAACCAAATATGGCGTCTGGTGGCCGCCATTTTGAATTTGGATAATATATGAACTATCTTATCTGCAGAGACGCATGATTAAACAGAATACATAGGCTGCTTAACACATTACCCTCCTTTGCATCGCGTAGTTGGATGAAATTTAAACGAACGATGCAAATTAAATAAAGCGTCAGCTAATTAGACGAAGAAACAACCACAAAGGAATAACAAAGTCATGAACCAAAGGTTTGAAGGGCAAAAGCTTGCGGATTTTCACGAAAGCTCCTCGTACAGCTTGCAGCTTTTGCTTTTCACTTTCAAAAAATTCAGTATTCTTGCGGCAATGTTTCGTGGTGGACGTGTTTGTAATCTAAAAGCGGAAAAGTGATAAATTTCTTACGATATAATTGTAGAATTATCTCTAAACAATGTATTTATAACAAGTTTATTAAAAAGTGTGACTTACTAAGTGCAAATGACCTTAATAGCTGGATTGTTCTGAAAAACGTTGGTAAATAGAACCTCATTGCAGTTAATCGTATGAGTAGCCTGCATAATATTATTTAATTATACCATTGTACTAGAGTGCATTATTTTTGCTTCATACAATGAACTAGCGATTCACCCCGGCTTCGCACGAATTCAATAGTGTGGAATAATTTCACCTTATAACTCTTGGAATTTTCCAAGTTTTTATATTTAATTAAATATTTCATATTTTTCTGTGTACCTAAGCATTATATTGCCCGGGATTGGAATGTGTCCGATGTGGCGATAGGCTTATCACCTATCACATCAGGGCCCTAGTACCTCGGCTAAACGTGGGTGTTCTAGTATATCTAATGGACTTACGAGTCGTGGATATACTAGCACACTTCTCTGCCTACCACTTCGGGGATAATAGACGTGAAGGTACTACATATTTTGCAATATTATAATAACCTTTTTTATATAATTTAGATTTAATACATGTTTTATATTTATTTAAAGATATTTTTTTATTATTGGGAAGTTTCTTGTAAAAACGATAACATTGGCCCAAGGAATTATCTATAATATGCATGTTTCATACATGTATACACGTTTTATCTTAAATATTTTTGTCCAGTGGTAAAAACCGCATTAAAATCATCTGCGGTTTTTTCAAGGTTAAAGAATAAAAACGGCGGAAAGCATTTATATAGATATTAATCACACAGTGAGTACGGTTATAGTTTTGTATTTCTTTGTGTGTTTAATTGCACCCATCTACGTAACCAGCGGGAATTTAGAATGTTTTTAACCGTCTTCAAAAACTGAGGTTTTTAGTTCAAATTTGTATATTTCTTACGCAATTACTCCGCCGATTCAAAATGTATATTGTTGATATCATACTTCAGACAGTTCAAAGGTGATCCCATAAATATTTTATAGAAAACGGTTCAGCGCATTCTGAAATATGAACAAAAAGAAAAAAGTTTTAGACCTGCAATAAACCGACTTCGATTTTTTACTGCATTTAATAGGTTGCATTCGATTCTTTGCAGAAAGGTTAAAGGTTATATGCATGTTTTTATTAACTCAAACAAACAGTATTACTTAATCTTGAAATAAATTATGTACAACTGTTTTGTTTGTCAGTAACACCGTGATTATACTAAGAGTTCTAATAATGTCGTCTAAGTAAATATTTTTTATTTGATTTATTTTTCAAAAAGCGCTGAACCAATTGCTATACAAATATATGTCAGATTTATATATCATCAAAATCATCAAAATGCATTTGTGATTCGCGAAGTAATCCTCTTTTTGAATTCGCTTAAGAGTAATCAGTCTCAGTGCCAAATGTTTTGGTATTTGGTGTTGGTATTCACGTAAATTATGTTGAAACGAGTCTATGGCCAAAATTTATAAGAGCACTAAGTAAATGTTTATGGGTTTTATAATTAGGGAGCTTACAAAATTACGCGACGAATTCTTTAGTGAATACGCTGACTCATAGAGTAAAAGCTTGGCAAAGCTGCTTGCAGGATACAAAACTATGACCATAATTATGATAATGATAATTAAGTAGGTTATACTTTACATTATACACAATAAGAATAATCAAAATCTATTAGAAATAGACGAGTAATTTCGTGACAAACATACAAAAAAGAGAAATATAAATCATTAGGTAATTGATTTTTTGTCGGTTCGGTTGGTCGGTCGGTGACCTTTTTAGTATTGGAACTTTGGAATAATTTATATATAATATTTTTAAATAAGTATAAAAACAATGTGTCTACTCCAATGTTTTTTTTTTTAATGAAATTATTATCATTAAGTATAGCATGGTGTCTATGCCGCTGCTTTTTTAATAAACATACTTTCTTGTCTAAATTGGCTTTTAGTCGTTTTAAAAGACAAGCCTGATAAAGTTACTTAAAAGTTGCTCGTCAAACTTGTCGCGACAACGAATATTGTAACTTTGCGAAACGTCTTACTTATTCATATTAAATAACTTTACCTAAGTTAAAATTGTTGAAGAAGTACATTTTTCGGTAAGCGCTATTTTAGGTTGTTAAGTAAAAAATGTTTATGGCTTCATAAAAAAGCGCAGTTATCATGTAAAACACGTATAGATTTTCGAGTAAAATAACAGATAGACTAAAGAATTTGAAAAAAATACAAGAGAAAGAAATGAGTAAATTTTAGAAAATAAATTTGTCCTGACCAGTCACCCGGAAATACAGACATCTATGTTCATCACACAAATGTCTGTCCCCGTCGGGAATCGAACCCGAGCCTCGCGGTAAGTCGATGCGGTTAGGCGTGTACGCTAGCCACTCGACCAACGAGGCGGTCAAAACTTTGCGGAAATCCATGGTCAAAAAAAATATAAAATTAATTAATTTCCTAATTCCGCGAAAATAATTGTGATTATTGTAGTGTGCTTAAACAGAAGAAACTGTATGTAGTTAATCCTAGTTTCAGCCGTGTCTATCTCGAGGAGAAATGCTGGCTCTATATGAAATAGGTATGCAGTTGGAAAATCGTGTAAAACAAGACCGTAGCGGGAAATAATATTAATCTACAAATGAGTTAAATAAAAATGAAATTCTAATGTAAAATTTGAAAACCAAAAATTAAGATTTTCCCAAAATACTTTTTGGCTGAAATAAAGATATATTTTAGATGCTATTTCGCTATTCATAAAAAGTCCAATGATATCTAATATTCTAAAATTGGCTATACAATGCAGGCTCAGGCACGCTCGAGTGTCTACCAAATAAAGAATGTGATGAGAATACATAAACTCGTAGTCGTAAGAAGAGAACTGTGAGTTCAATTCTTAAACAACAAGCGTATCTACAATATTTGTTGGATCATATCTCATTTTATAAGCTAGAGAATAATAATTGAAACGCGATAAAACTGCAAAAAAACCCGGCGGACTCGTGATCACACCAAATTGTCACATCAGTGTGAAAAACAGGAATTTTCATTCTTGTTTTGGACACTACTTATTTTTGACAACATTTATATGCAACTAAATTCTTAAATAATTCGTTAAAAATATATCGATTTATTATTATTTATAGAATTCTAATGGTGGATATGTGGTTACAATTATTTCCGATTTTAAACCATTCATTCATTATTATTTTCATTTTATTTTAGGGTTAATAACCCTGGATTATGATCCTTACATAATTATCATTACATTAGTTGTTTTTTAGAGAAATATAAAATGTCACGTCTACAAACGACGTATCAAAAGACTTTGTCGATTTTTAAGTAAAAGGGCTTGTGGGCGCAACGCGGCGTCTTCAAAGACTTTTTGTTTCACTCCATACGCGTTCTTTCCCGCTCACATAGCCACGTGCAACAGTTCCATAAACAGCTGATTCGAATAGTTTAATTTTATGAATTTTGTAGTTAAATATCAAAAACCGGCAAGTCACACCCCTATCCAAAAATGAACTATGAATGGTGCGATATTTGAAATTTCAAAACGGATATTTGGTTATTTTTCAAATCAATGTAAACCACTAAATACACAAAGAAAAATGCAGTTAAAATAGGCGATTTTTTTATAATTGAGTTGTGAATGAAACTATGAATCTTGTTTTCTTAGTAACCCACTTGTATTTGTCTTTTTTATATTTAATATATAAAATATTTTCAAATAAGCAAATGTAAAATAATAATAATAAAACGTTTGGGAGCTAAAATTTTGATAACTGGAGAAATTTCATACCGAAATAATATTGCTGGAAGTGCTTCACTCTTGTAGAAAGGGAAAAAATGCTTTATATTGATCCAAGAATTACCGAAGTCGCTCCGTCGTTAAAGCCAAAGAAATTAGGAGATGTATAAAAGTACTACAATAAGATTATAGCGATGAATGGCATCTCATTCCTCAACTCCAATAGTATAAAAATATTTTACATCATAATGGTAGATCAATTGAGGAGACAGAAGAAGACATATTAAATAATTCGGAAGAATTTGCTATGGACGAAGTGTTACATTTTGTATAATTTTATAGAATTGTTAATTTTTTTACAATTTGTGATTTTTATATGATTATGCAAAACATAATAAATAAAAACTGATTTTCATAATTACTATTATTTTAATCTTTTGATTTAATTAATAATTATTAAATAACTACCCCATGTACAATCCTAATATCGATATTTGACACAACCAGGTACGTCCATTCGCTAATTTTCAAAACCCGACAAGTCCACAGTGGTTTTTTCAAACTCCGGTACATTTCACTGGCGTACATCAAACTCTGGTATGTCCGGTATATTTTTAACCTATTTTGTATCTAAATCCCTTAATTTTATGTATTTTTTACGTTTTTAATATACACAGACGATCGTTCAATAAACAAATTCATAATTTATAAAAGTATAGCCAAAAACATATTTCTTTAATTTCCCACTTTTCACTTAGAGTGTACATGCCTGTTTTTGATATTTAGCTACACAATTGTTATCGTGTGTTTTAATTGGCAGGCAGGTGTATACATTTTTTTTAATTTCAGACATAGTCCATATCAGGGTTAGTAGTTATAAAAAAAATATACAAAAACAAACTACTATTAATTTAAAAGTTAGAAATAGTTTAATTTAAATTTTTACACTGATGACTCGACCCACCGACTTTGTGTAGATAGATGTTTATCAATGATTTGAGAATGCTGTTAGTGTTTCCGCGCACCCTTACGCAGCACAGTGTGAAAACCGTAAATGCGCGCAAACATGCCCAACTGCAGTAGCGCGGTAGAACCAACAACACCGTTAGATCATTATTATATTGCACATGGAGAGCGTTGATAGCTTCACCTACTCTATGTATATAATCCTACTAATAGATATAAACGAGAAAGTTTTTAAGTATGGATGTAAAAAAATATTTATGAATGTTTGTTACACTTTCACCAAAAAAACTACTAGATGAATTTGGATGAACCTTACATTAAAATAGCTTATATATGAGAAAAACACCTAGATTAATTTTGAACCGACTACACTAAAAAGAGGGTATGTTTTTATGCAATAATTCAGAAAAAAATCTGCTCTTTGAAAGTTATCGATCCTATTAAAATGATTCACGCGGTCGAAGCCACGGGCGGAAAGCTAACTATGCTTTTTTCCCTCCCACATTATTGTCAAAGTTTTTGTATATTTTTAATTTCGTTTTTATTGACACATCATTTCATTGTTTCACCGATACAAAGGCTTTATTATTTTAACTTTTTAATCACTCTAGTGGATGAAATATGAAAGCTCTTTGACCCCGGGCTTCCAACGATCTAGAGGACAACAATAAAAGGGGTTTGAAGTTTTAGGTTATGAAAGCTTAGCACAATAACCTTTTGCATTTATGTATATTATATACTAGCTGATTTGACGAACTTTCCTATCTTTATTGAAATTCGTTCAGCTTTTCTTTCCAATAGATCTTTCTCCTGCCAGTAATATAAACTTTAAAAATAATTATAGTTCACGTTAAGAATGCAGTAATTTATCGATACCCGCTGGCCCAGGAACCAATCAAATCACTCGTAGCTTGTAAGTCAAGTTGGCAGTAACCAGTTTAAGTCATTGTTTCAAATGAAACGGTTGTGTTCTAATAATAATCTTATAATATATTTACTCTGATGAAACATTCATGCACGCGCTCGCACCATAGCTAATTGTTTTGTTCGTTCACGAGTGATGAGATGACCAAGAGAAATAACTCATTTTTACATAATATGTAGATTAGACTCGTTGGTCGAGTGGCTAGCGTACACGCCTAAACGCATCGACTAACCGCGAGGCTATGGTTTAATTCCCGACGGGGACAGGCATTTGTGTGATGAACATAGATGTTTGTATTTCGGAGTTTGGGTGTTTAATAAATTTATCCTGGTATCTATTTAAATATTTCTATGTGTTTAGTGTGTTGTTGTCTAACACAAGCATATAATTTGCTTACTTTGGGATTAGATCAAAACGGCGCACCTACAACATCTATGGTGTCTATAGGCCACGGTTGTTTCTTACCATTAGGAGATCTGTGTGCTTGTCCCTATTGTCTTATCCAACTAACACCTAAAACACAACAGGTAGGTAAATACTATATGCTTCTATCATATGCAGTTAGAATTTCATTAATATGTCCTGGGATATTTTCGGTGTATTTCTTTGTCTGGATATTAGATTATGAATATAGTTTGTGTTAACATCCCATTATTTGTGGACAGCCCGTAATTGGGTCGGACGAAACTGAATATTGGGGACTACGAAATTGAGTTAAGTTCAAGGCTCTCATATGCAGCATATACCTAATCTGTGCGTTTCTTGTACTTAGAAGATGGTTTTATATAAATACTTTTTTAACCCCCGACAGAAATAGAGGGGTTTTGTAAGTTTGACGTATGGCCATATGTGTGTGTATTTGTCTGTGGCATCGTAACTCCTGGTTCTGGAAATGTGCCTAGACGGTCAAAGTAATTTTTAAGCTGCGGTATAGATTTGGTATTCATATGAGACCAGAGTTGTATGATGGCATCACTATTAGAGCTCGAAGTTACGAAACGTAATCCTGGAAATTCTACCAATAGTCAATGTTACATTAAATGCATTGTAACATACCTAATTCGTACTTTATCCGTTCTAATATTATAAATGCGAAAGTAACTCTGTCTGTCTGTCTGTCTGTTACGCTTTCACGGCTAAACCACTGAACCGAT
>DVZL01006626.1:0-11241 GCA_018236625.1 Lasaia peninsularis | reverse complement strand
AAATGTCTGCCCTTTGAAAGTTGTCTGTATTATTAAAATAATTCACGCGGGCGAAGCCGCGAGCGGACAGCTAGTATTATATAAATGAATTATAAATAATCCATAGCTATACTTATTTATATATTTTAAGTTTTAAATCGTGATGGCAGCCCCGACGAGTTTTTTGAAGAATATACCACAGCCTCCTTACTGGGCAACTTATAAGAGAAAACGCTCGCCTCATCATCAAAATGAGGTAAAATTCTGAGCAGCAGCTCGGGTATCCACCACCTTACCTATTCTTATCGTCACAATTGTGTAAACTGTCGGTTTCAATCCTAGATAAAGTCGAATACGAATACAAATCCAGTTATCCTCACGGTGTTTTCAAATACGATAAGAGAAATCATTAAATGTTAGAAAAAGTCGCGTATAAAGAAAAAGAAATAGGTACGTGGCGGGGTTTGAACACTGCATTAGAACATCCATGTTAGATTTCAAATAAAATAAATATTATAGAATATCCCCGAAAGTGTAGGTAGAGGTACCATTTGCACCCACGGTTAGCCAACGATATTAGGTCCCCTTATGTGACAGGTGGCAAGTCCGTCGCCATATCCGGCAGAAAAAATAGGCAACGTTATATTTTCCCGATAAACTAAAAATTGCATAGAATTCATAATGTTTTCCTTCACCGTAAGAGCACTCGGAAAATGTACTTAAGTTAGAAAAACTCATTCGTACATGTCGAGGCTCGAACCCGGACTACCAAAATGGAAGTCCAAAGTGCGTACCACTATGCTACCGAAGTTCTTATTATTTATGTAATAGAATTTTTTCTTTATATATTATTTAACTAACACAGTATGTTTCTGTATTGAGGTTAAATTCTGCTAAATCAGATTTAAACATATTATACTTATAATTAGAGATAACCAACAAACAAGTATACTCGTGACGGTAAAAGGCAACCGTTGTCTATAGACACCATAGATGTTGCAGGTGCGCTATCCTGTGGGTGTGGTGTCAGGCCTAAAGTACATGTCTACCGGAACACGATGGTATCTAAGGGCGTGGATCCCGAGCGTTTTGATGCATAAATTCTACCAGCAGTGGCCTTGTTGGTAATACACAGTTTACATGTGACGAGCTGCCTGGTAGGGAGACAAATAGTCTATTTTATAAGGGTTAGGGAGTTTCGATCATATTATAGTCAAATTAGATCCAAATCAAAAAAAAAAACTATTTTTTTATAATGAAAGTGTTAAAAACTCGTAATAACCCTGAAGCGGGAAAGGAAGCTATTACAGTATTAATATTTAAATTGGTGTTTAATCTGTTTTTCAAATGTACCGTTGGACACGATAATGAGGATACTCATCAATCAAGAGTGTAAATAGTTTATGAATACGAAAATAGATACAGCTTTATAATCAGTTCGTACATATTTTTCTTGGTACCATTCCTTTTAAAAAGGACAAGTGTATCACATATTTTTACTTAGTATAATTAAATATCAGACTTGTGTAACAGTAATAAGTGTGTGTGTGTGCGTGAGTGGGTGTGTGTGTCTGTCGGGGAGCTAATTTAATAGTCCTTATTAATTTACTGTCTTGTAATAAAAGAAACTGTAATGTCTATATTATTATATATCAAAGTTTAACTATACATATAATAAAATTGTAGAATAGTGAATTCTATATTTTAATATTTAAACTAATTTTGCCTCGTGTTGGTCCGGGTCTTCTGCGTAGAATAGACCATCTGCCTTCCTATCAGGCAGCTTGTAAGAGGCGAACATATGTTAACTGGACCACTTCCATCATGACCACTGGTGGTAGACTCCGGTCCGGAAGGTAGGGTAGAAGGTAGGCTTGCACGCCAGGCCTATCACCCCGGCCACATCACCTACAAATCTATAGTGTCTATAGGGCACGGTTGTCTCTTAACATCAGCTACGGTGTGCTTGTTCACTTTCTCATCCAATAAAAAAAAGATAGAGGCGATTAAAAACAAGCAACGAACACATTTTTCGCATTTTTAGAATTCTTGTAGAATATAAATTGAATAGAATATTATAGTGAAACATAATTATATTTAAAAAAAAGAATAAAAATTAAAAATAAATGTTGTTTGCAGTTAGTCAACCTGCAATCGAGGGCTTCAGACTTAACCCAACATAGGGGTTGCAATGTAAATAATATGCTCTAGCTTAATGAAAATCTTACTGTTTAAAACAGACCGTCAGTGCATATCAACAAGACAAGAAATATGACAATTTTAAGCCATTCAATAAATTTTAAATAGGTTATTTATAAAGTAAGAAAATAGACTTTACTTACGTAACTTTTAATTCTTTGGCACATAAACAAAATGGAAAAAAGAATGCTCTTTTGGATGATTCATACTTTAATTTTAACAATGAAAAACTCTTTTTACTATTACAGGGATTTTTAATAAAATGACGCCATTGTTGAAATCAAATGGTGTAAGTAAAACTTTAGCAATTATATTACATCTATGTCGAATACTTGGATTAGGTCCGATCAAATCATTTCACTATGATTCGAAAGCCTCATGGATTCTGATGGCGTACAGCTACTTCGTACTAATATCGATATGTAAGTAAATTTTATCTCGACTACGAGCTCGAGTGGGGTTGGGGTCCTGGGTTCGATTTTCTGAAAAATATAACGTTTATAACGATTATTTATCTATTTTTTTGTACTATTTTTTCCTTTCGTTCATTTCCCAGGTCGGGCAACTTTTCTTAAATGTTTTTCAGATTTTTCTGAGTAGGTAAACATTACATTGCCCGGGATTGTAAGGTGCCTGAAGTGGCGATAGGCTTGCCACCTATCACATCTCTAATAGCTCTAGTACTTTGGCTAATCGTGAGTGTGTTTTAGTAAATCTACTGGACTTACGAGTCGTGGATATATTAGCACACCTCTAACTGCATACTAGGCGTGAAGGTACTATTTTATTATTTTTTAACTCGTTGTTATGAGTTTTATAGTTTTTGGATTTGTGCCTGTTATGGCGTCGAACTTGCCACGTGTCACATCATAGGACCTAATATCGTTGGCTAATCTTACTTAAACTTGACTTGAAGTATTTTAAAAGCCACGATTGTTTTCAGTAACATCAGATTTCTTGGATTTAAAAGACCATATCAAAAATAATGGAGATAATGCTATCATTGTAAATTTATTAAGTATTGTAAATTTTATTTTGACGAATACAATGGTTTGCTATGGTTTCTTGAAAGGCGCTTCTAGAATAAGATTATTGCTTAATCACATGAAAAAAATTAATGAGGTTTGTATTTTTATATTATACACTAATTTTATTATTCGTTGTTATTCTACGTATGTTACGTAATTTTGCACGCTAACCATTACCCTTAATTGTAAACAGTTCAGATGAGCAATATTAAAATAAGCTATTGAGTCAAGAATCGGGTCGAATTATATCGAGCGTCTGCGTACTCTCAACATATGACCAACGGGAAAAATCAAGAAATAAACATTCTTTATTCAATCTAACATTCATTAACATTCTATTGGACTTTCGAGTCATGGATATACTAGAACACCTCTGCCTACCCTTCCGGGGATAATAGGCATGAAGGTACTTTTTATTTTAATATTGCTTACTATAATTAGACTCGAGCTTTGTTGGTTATATTTTTGTCATCTAGATTCAGTCTCTTATTACCTTTTGAATAGGAAATGAACTCTGAACTAGTTGGCAAACATTTGTTGCTTTAGAATTCAGAACCTTTGGGAACTAAAAATATGCCATGTTAACTAAAATAAATCTACCATAATTTTAATACGGCCGATCAAATCAAATAAGAATAAATCATAAATGATGTGAATGTGTTTATAATTACGTGAACTTTTATGAACAGTTTATAGATTTTTATAGTATAAAAAAGCGAACAAGCAAATGTCTCTCCTGATGATACACAACCGTGGCCTCTAGGCACCATAAATGTTATAGGTGCGTCGTTATTCTGTAGCTGGGGTGTTAGGCTCCCTCCGGGCCGGAACACGACGACGGATGAACGAATAGGTAGAGCGGTGGATCTCTACCCGGGCGAATTGCTGCACAGAAATTCTCATCTCAACTCTTTAAGTAGTAAAGTTTTTAAATAGTTTATATTTTTATCGTTTTGTATATTTATAGATACAAATAAAAATAAATGGGCACTCATCAAAAACCCAAATGAAACCATATTCTGCAGTGATGATATTATTAAGTGTCGGAATAGTTACTGCCACTGAAATGATGATTAATATGAGGGGTAATTATGTGTTACTCTTACTATATATATACACAGTAGAAACTCCACTATCCGGCCCTTCGTTATACGCGATTATTCGGAATCTCGACCCCGATCAAACGTAGAAAATGATGCTGGAACATTTCTTGTAGAAGCTTTTCCGGCTATTACAACAGCTACTAAAACGAGTTAATGATGTAGCAACAATGGAGAGAAACACTGGCTTTGAAGATTATTAGATCCTTAATCTTTTTAACTTTCGTACTTATTTTCGATTCCGAAACACACGAGGTCCCGGGCTCAATTCCCAGTTTTTTTTTTTTTTTGATATAGACTAACTTGTTGCTAACCGAGTGGTTCTTACAACTTCACCGGACTTTAATTCCCAGTTAGGACAAATTGTTCCATAAGTTTTTTCAGTTTATCTGAAAAAAAAAAAAACTTCACCTGTTGTTGGCTTTGTGCGTCGGTTATCGTCATCACATAAGTACTGTACCTCTGCCTACCCCGTCACGGATATGGGCGTGTCTATTATGTATTTATTAAATTCGTTTCTATTCAACCGAATATGACTAAATGTCACTTTGTTGTTTAAGAGAAACGTACTTGCAAAAGCAAAAATTTGTATTATCTACCGTATGTACTATTACCAAAACGAACAGACGGACCGACAAAAATTCGTTTTCGATTTTATTAAAACAATATAAAAAAAGTTGTTTTACATTTGGAATATATTTAAATTACATATTTTATGGAAAATATAAGAGCGACGCTCTGAACGGCTGGACCGGTTTGGATGTGAATTTCATTAGCTAATAGCTGATGTGGCGAGAAGTAACTTAGGCTACTTTTATTTTAGAATTACATTAAATTCAAACATGTAATTTGATGACCATGTTAAAAACTAAATCTTGACTAATTTCTAGACTACAAGTGGATGTTCGGTTGGACGATGAAATTCGTACTGATAAATTTGTTACTAATACAGTTCATATCGGTGGCAAACTCAATCAATTCAATGTTTATTATATTAAACAAAAAAATAAGTGAAATACTCATTGACCTAGGTAAGTCACACTTAGAACTTAAACTAAATTTGTGCACTATGCAAACCTATATATGTTTAAGATCATATGTGTGTGGGCACGAGGTTCTGGGTTCGATTTCCAGGTAGGAGACCTTGTTCTATGGCTCTTTCAGTTCACCTGAAAAGGAAACGTTGCCTGAGTTTGGAATTACTCGATATGGCGTGGCGTCTCAAGTTTGGGTAGTTAAACTCTGTGTAAGTTAAACTTGGAGAAGTTTTATTCATAGAAATTTCCAGTTGGGTCGAGAAATCATAAGCATATGCTCATCAAAAGTATCTTTATCGTCCTCACTCTATAAAGTTAGTGTTTTGGTTCCGAAATGCGAGTAATAGAAGTAGAGATGGCAAAAAAACAGAAAGATTCGAGATGACAGTCTCGATTAATCTTTCACATAATCTTAGGTTGAACTCATATGTAATATTAAAAATCATACATTTTCCATACATACTCACTACCTGTGCTTCTGCGGCTGTTCTACAATGTTCTCTAAATCAATTCAGACTAATTGTTCATATTGCAGAAAATTGCAAGAATGATGAAACATTATTATTGAGCAACAAATATTCTATTAAAGTGTCGTTGCATTTAATAAACCAAGAAATAGATCTCATTGGACAACTATCTTCAGGAGGTACTTGTCAACAGTTATACGATTGTCATTCAGGTGAGCGAAAGATATATCTATATATATATAAGTTGTGTTAGTTACATATAGTATATAGTTATAGCTCAAGAACGGCTGCACGGATTTGGCTAAAAATTGACAGCAAGGTAGCTTAATACTTGGAAACGGATTTAGGATACTTTTTATCCAGTTCTGTTTCCTTGTCATGAAATTTTGTGTGCCTGTCGTACCCGGTCGGAGAATCGGCCAGCATCTATTTTTCATACCGCTAAGTGCGGAAGCTACGAAGTTCGGTTATGAGAATGCAGCTGGTAGTATTCTTATATATATTATCAAGTTTTTTTTTAATACAAACGAAATTAATTTGGATAGCTGTAGGTACCAGGGGAAACCTATGTTAATATCCATGATCGAAATTGCTCGTGTATTATACGAGGGGTGGTGTCAAGAGCCTCTGAATCCAGCGCGTTTGCATGAAAAGAGAAAACGAAGCTGGGCAAGTATGTAGGATACGTAACACTTTTCATTCAATGTTCTCTGCCTACTCCATCAGTGGCCTGGTGTGAATATGTGTTTATGTATGTTTGTATGTTGTAATATAAAAATAGATTTCAAGAATAAATTAAAAAAAACACTTATTTTGTGTTTATCTCAGTGTATTTAGGCTCGTTGGTAGAGGGGTTAAGCTTTGGTTTCCTAACGTCAAAACACATTTGCGTGACGGCCGTCTTGACGTTGTCAGTTTCATGAACGTTTTATTGATAGCGGTGAAGTTTTTCACGTACAAAATGAGTTGCAACATTTAGAACAACGAGAACTACGAAACATTTGATAGATTTCGTACGTAAACATAAGGCTATATATACCATAAAAAGTAAAGAATACAGAAACACTTCAGAATAAATCATCTTCCGCCGTTCGAGTATTTTCCTCTTCTGATGATAGTTCGTCCTCCAGGTAAATTACAAATCTAAATCTAAATTTGTGTTAAAAAAAATAACCGACGGTGTGCCATTACGGCCGTGGAACTTTCCAAATGTCGTCACCGTAAAGACGGTCGTCTTTTTGCGTCCGTAATATTACGGCCGCTATATGACGGCACCGCTTCTGGGATAATTTTACGAACTATTAATATGAATTATTTCGTATATTGTTATTCAATCTAATTACGTATATTTAAAGTCGTAATTAAATTGACTAACATTTACATATATCCACAATGTACCTAACTATTTACTAAAAAACAGGATGTTGTAAATTTAAAAATCTCTTAATAGAAAAAAAGCAAAAAAGGGACGGAGTCGTGACATATATACATACATGATATACATACATACTCACGACTGTATTTCTCTTAGAGAAAAAAGTAATGACAATCTCTTAGAGAAAAAGAAAATAATAATGACAATGATGAAGTATTGTCATTATTATCATCACTATAATATTTGTTTAAGTGATTAGGTTTTTACGTAGAAACAAAAAATAAAAGATTATTATAGAATTATATTCTGCGGATAACACTTGCAAAAAATACACGAATTTGCAATTTCTATCTCTCGGAAGTCCAATAAATATTTTGAAAATTTGATTGTTTATTTAAATTTGACGCCAAACAGTCCTCACTTTGTGGGCTTATATTAAACAAAACGTCTAGAAGAGGAGCTCTTTCTCCGGCGTTCGTTTTACATCTCTTAGGAGCAAAAAGGTAACTATTACGAAAGTTACAAGTACTTACCCTGAGGTCGAAGGTAAATATTATCATTAATAAGATACAGACTAGGTAGTCGTAATGGTATATCTCCGTGACGGTTACGGTTTTAAAGCTACACATTTAAAAGTGGCTCAAAATAATTTACTACTTGACTTTAATTAAAATACATTAATTTGCGACGACGACAAGAATCACAATTACGAAACCAATTTATTTATTTAGTTTTACTTGGAAACATACTTTAATTGTCTTCTACCTGCCAGTTAAAGTATTTTTATGGGATAGGACGGCGAACAAGCCCGCGGGTCTCCCGATGGTAAGAGACAACCGTGCTCTATAGAGAAAAAACTATTGTAGAAGTATGTAATATATACATATATAAGCATATAGTTTACGACCTGCCTCCCTACAGCTTGTAAGAGGCTAGTCGGTAGACTTGCACATAAGGTCTAACAACCCGATCACAGGGCAGCAGCGCACCTACGACATATATGGTGTCTATAGGCCACGGTTGTCTTTTACCATCAGGAGACCCGTGTGCCTGTTCGCTGTCTTATATTATAAAAAAAAACAAATATATTATATTTCTACATATTCCATCCCTTTAGCTTCACGGGTATTATGATGTTATTACATAATGCGACATGTAACGAACTAAATATAAGAGTATTTTCTAAGAAATAAATAGCTTTTTGAATTTCGTTCTCCAATGAAAAAAATACAAAAACTACTGCACCTCTGCATAATCGAATTAAGTATCCTTTAAATAATGTAATAAATTTATACCAATTTTAATTTAGTGTATCTTCTTAGTCTTATAAAAAATAAAGTCTAACAAATTTTATGAAATAGTCACCTTTCTTTTTTTCATAGCTGAAAAACGTATGAATTAAGTTTTTTGGGTGGTATAGACTAAAATACAACAGAAATAGACGACACAAAGTCGAGCAAAATAATGTTCAGTAAAAACAACAATTTTTAAAAAGTTCACATTTCTAAAAAGAAAAAAAAAGATATTTTTTTTTCTATGTTATCGGTAGTAGGTACAAATTACAATCCTACGAAACTTAGGACCATAAAAGAGAGTTATATGGCTTCTGAGCATTTCAGAGCTTAATTTATGCTGGATGGCCTATTTATACTGACAGCTGTGGGTAAGGTCTGTGATTTCTGAACCAAAAATTTTACATCTTAGAGAGATATACATATTTTTGTTTTATTATTTTATAGAACGTAGTTTCCAAAATAAGGAACTACGTTTTATAAAATAATAAAACGAAAATATGTAATTTCACGATACGTTTAAGGGCCTATATGTTACTCGGTAGTACAAACTATAATGCCACAAAGTTTCATTTAAATCCGTCCAGTAGGGCTAGCAAACTTTGTGGCATTTAGTGTTATTTAATAAAAATGGAAAATGGTTTTATACTTTATTGAGTGATATTTGTGATATTTTACGAATATTTCATTCAATCTTTAAAAATGTGGCTTCTGCATCTGCATTTGGTATTTGTCAAAAATGCCACAATGTTTAAGTCCAGATTTTTTTAGAAATAAAAATGTAATAAATAGCATTAAATCTCGATAAATCGTTTTTGTTTATTTCTATGACATTAAAAACTTAAATCATTATAAAATAATTATTGTCACGCCCATATCCTCGTAAATGTAGACAGAGCTACACACTATTATGCACTACACAACCTTACAATACAATGATAGCTTAACAGACAATTTGATTTAGTTGCGAGGGTCTGGTAGCTGATCAACTAACCTAGGTACCTACTAAAGAAGTATAATTCAATTATTCTTCAAGTCATTTCGCGTAGCTTATACCATTTTTAACCTAACGTAAACGAGCGCCTGCTTCAGGAAACTCTTTGGCTAAATAAAATTCGTTTATTATAAAATTCACCATTTTAATTATAACAGTAATATTTATTTCAGCCCTGAGTCCATAGTTTATTAATTATACATTCATTTTAAAAAACAACTTAAAAGCTATTGTTAGTAAAAAATAAAATAAAATAAAAATTTAATAAGAATCAAGTTCTTTCTCCAATACTTTGTAATGATTGTTCTTGTCGTAGAGCTTTAAGAAATCCTTAAAGCCTTCCGGGTAGAACTTCCGAAAACTACTCAGAAACGTCTTGTAGTGATGTTTCTGCTCCTCTGTGCACAGCGAACAGGCGTGTTCCATGCTTTCTGAGATATGATCTATTAAACATAAAAATGATTTAAAAGCTCTTTCAAAAATAGAAAACAGTGTTTTGACATTTCAAAGTATGTGAAAACTTAAAAAAATAATTTTAATTTATAAAAATCTACCTGATGTTATCATATTGTTTGCTAATGATTTACCATTTTTGTAAAGTGTAAAAATATAAACGATATGGTTGAAAGAAAAACTAAAACCTCAACTAAAGTAGCAGAAGCCTTATTTTGTGAAGAAAATGTTAGATTTTTTTAAATATAATAAAAATATAATTAATTTGAGAATTCTAAGAAAGAAATATAAAAGACACACGTATAAAAATAAACAGCTCTGAAACTTCTAAAAAGCAAAGGGAATCATTACAATTTACGCACAATGTCAAAAATGGATGTGCTTAGCAAGCTGTAATGACAACTATTTTCCATAACTTATAATAAATAACTCAGTCTATAATTTATAAATAAATAAATTATGAATAACTACTTCGTAAATCAAACTTTTTCTATCGACAAATATTGATCTATCTCTGGTTGCGGCGCGAGATACAATCGATATCTAATGTTTGATTTATATTTGTGGCTTATTCTTATGTCACAACTGTGTGCGAACCTAGCAAAATTTAGAATGATCTTTGACCCACGAAAACTTTAAGTATACCTATGTCGTTCTTTTTTATGGAAGGTATAAATTATTTTCAGAAATGCATTTTTATGGGACTGATTAAATCTCCAACGCACCCAGGTATAAATTAGATTCGAGGTCTTTTAGATCTCTATAGATAGGGAACCCTAAAATGTATTAGCCGGAATGAAGCTGAGTTTTGAGGAAAAATGTTTTAAAATTATTATTGTCTTAGATTAAAAAATAATGCGAGATAAAAAGTATGACAATATTTTGCACATTGTAAGTGGACTTACTTTTATAATGAAGTAGGGCCTCGTCGCACGGACCTTTATTTAAAAAACATTTTTCCATTTTTTTCAAGTCATCAGAATTTTTAAGAAAAGTTCCAAATTTGTAGGCATCGTCAACATCTGTATATGCCCATACAATAGCGATGAGATGAAGCTGTACAACGAACTTCATGTTATACCTACAATTAAACAGAAAAATAATTAATAAAGACATGCTAATTGTGAGTTCGACTCGCGGGCGACGGACTCCGTACCATTATCTTTAACTAGCAGACGCCCGCGGCTTCGCCCGCGTGGATATCGGTTACCGCATGGCATCAATACATGGTCAGATATAGAATTCGCAGGTCAATTCACAGAAACCGACACTAACATCGACGACGCAGTCATTATCCGCAGGCTGCACAGATTGTCT
>DVZL01006625.1:0-11245 GCA_018236625.1 Lasaia peninsularis | reverse complement strand
ACAAACGATAGTTGTCAAATAATATTAGACTAAATTAAAAAGGTTACTACTTTCATATAACCCGTATATATTTTTATATATATATAAAAATATTTTCTTAGTCAAAGAAGTTTGTTTACAAAAATTATGCCTTCTCGTGACGGGAAGTATATATTTATATTTGATGTACTAACCAGGCATAATGTGAACTACTTATCAACTATTTATTAGTTAAATAAATTTTTAATTAAATATGTCTGACAAAATGTACAAGCATACAATTTAGTTCAAGTTACAAGTTCAACTACTATTGTAAACTAAAATCGGAACTTATAACATTTAGTTTTAATAATAGCGCTTCGGAATTATATTTAGGTAGTCCAGGTTCGAACTCACTGTGAGCGAATGAGTTTTTCTAATCAAGGTACATTTTCTCAGTGCTTTTACGATAAAGGATGTACTTTTATGTTAGAATTCGACATAATCTAGATTTGACCTAGACGATGAAGCCTGGTTGGTGTTGCAGAGATCAGATAGAAGTCGCTTTGTGTACAAACAAACGCCCTTGTCAATTTTCCTAGATTAGGTTAGCCGACCACGACATCATGTGATATACGAGTGGAAACGGAATTAAGCTAAGACGAAGGAAAATTTATCAACTATTAATTTGTAAATCAGACATTACATGCGATTGAATTAAATCAAATTGAGTTGAATCAAAATTTAAAAAATCGAGTTGAGTTAAAATTAAAAAAATTGAATTTAAAAATAATTCTGATAATTGAATGACACGTTATATCTGTTCAACCGTACGCCGATATTTCCCGGTGCGAATATGTAAAATCTGACAATCAAAAAGTTTTTTATTACGCACGCCCCAGCTCCTATACTTTGCGCAAGTATTTGTATTCTGCAAATATTCCACCGAATCTCACAAATTGATCAATTTATAACTCTCGAACAGACTTTTATTGGTACTTATCCAGTTTAATTGCTTGAAACGAATTAAACTAAAAGAGTTTATTATATCAAATCGTTTAAACTTATAGGTTGAAGTTGTGTGTTGTAGTATTAAAATATGTATAATATAAGAACAAGGCCCATTTCAGACTTGACTCCAAATACAATTGTCTTTTTTGGACTGTTTAAACTTTGCACTATTACTCGCAGCTCAGCTGATGCTAAGTGGTGTTGGGGTCAAAAAAATTAATGTATTGAACCAAAAAATATAGAAAAATATAAGAAAATATATTTACTCTTGTTAGAAAGGTAGCTAAGTTGTATTGTATAAAGACAGCTTCGCGACGACGATAAATTGCATTCATATCAATAATAAAAATTATCTTTTCATTTTGGTTTTCTATGACTATTTGAAATTTAAAGCTTTATCTTGAATTAAGAAAAAATCTATTGTTTATAAAAAATAAAAGATCCTAAAAACACTGATAAATTCTCTAAAATGGATATTTTTTACATTTTAGAAGGTTTTACAGAATGAGTTATTCGCCTAAATTGCAAAAAAAAAAAATTGATTACGATTTGACAATTATGGCAGTATCAAGGTAAAAAAAATAATGAAGCTTTTTCACAGTTATTGAATTTGGATACTTTTACTATTGGATTAATGTATAGAGTAAAGTACCCAAAGGAAATATTCATAAAGTAATTAGTGTTACTTGTAAATTCGTGATACTGCCATATGTTATTCGCTTAGCACGGGGAAGGGTGCCACTATTTTAACTTGTATTCAGATTTAAGGAAATAAATAAGAGGAGGCAGTATGGACTCAGGTCTATGCCCTTTCCCTAAATAGGATAAAAAAAACATTAAACAGCTAAATCTTTTAGAATTCGAGTGTTACTAATACCAACTGTGTAAAGTCCTTTAAAAAAACGTAAGTAGATATACCTTTTATTTGGAAATAGCTGTGACTGCTTCACACTTCGTTCATTTATTTTATTTTGTCCATTTCTAAAATAAAGATTGCCTAAGTTTGTATTTATCAGCTATCTTCAAGTGCAAACTCCGTCAAAATCAATCCAACGGTTCCAGTGATTAGTCAGAACAAACAGACAGAGAGACAGACAGATGGACACAAACTCTTAGTAATAGGATTTCGTTTTATACTCTTTGGGTTTTAAATAAATGTTATTTTGGTATGTATGCTTCAATTTTATTTATACAGATTACATGAATTCTAATGAATTCAGTTAACTCCAAGTATGTATACCGAAATTATTGATGATAAATATTTAGATGAAAGTAATCAATCATAAGACTAATTAGGGATTCAAAAGTGTATCATCATTAGCATTTATTTGGTACGCAGTTAGATTTCCGATTGGGGAATCACGCGCGTGGCTACATGCATAATGGATGAAGTTAAACGCATTAGGCTTTGTTCGATTTAACCAAACAGTAGGTAACTTTAAGAATATTGCGGTTTAATTTTGATCCTTCGTAATTGCTACATACATACATATCGCTGGTTTAATTTGATTAAGACACATCACAAAATGTGTCATTTGTCTGATAATGTTACCATTCAATAGAGACTATTCTGTTTTATTATATTATGGAAAAAATCATATTTCTAAGTGAAAATCTGCCTAAGTGGCGTATATGTACACAAACACGTCATCTGATTGGTTAAAATTAACCACTGTTTGTTGGTAAAACAAAAATATGCTAGTTAAAAACAAATCAAAAAATATAATAAAAATAGTAGTTCCGTATCTCACTTTTTTTAGAATAGTAATGTGATTGTAAATGTGACGTTATAAAAAAATACGCAACAAAAAATGTGTCAAAATTAAATAAGACGTTGTTAAAAAATGTTTAGCTGAAACATTTGTTTTATTAGGAATAATGTCGTTGTTCATGAAAGGATGTTATCAAATTAGAGGCCATACTGTATCTTATGCCAATGTTGAAGATAATTAAATAAAAATTGTTTGATGTAAGTATGAAGCATTTTGTTTTTTTATGTTTTATATTTGTAGGAAATGAGCTAAGTAGTTCACTAACATTAAAAGTTTCATAGATTATAATATGTCGATTTAAATAATTTTCAGAAAAATTCTCACATTAAAACAAAAGATAACATCAATAATTCAATTTCTGGTTTTATTAATTAAACTGCTCTCCTGGGAAAAGTATGTTTTTGAGTTATGTCGTTATCAAATTAAACCAGCAATATAATCACGCCCTGTCCCGTGTGAAGTAGATAGAGTATCGAGTGCACACGTTATGATTCGTACATATTATTTACTGGTCTAGCTTTCTCGACATTCGATTTCGAGACTATTGAGACCACTTTCACAGACACAGTGATTTGATCGTGTAATGTCAACTTAGGTCTTCTCGGGTACCTACAGCAATATATTTTCGCATTATTTATTTGCCTTGTCAATATTATATTTTCATCATTTATTTCTTCCACATGACGTAACCATTGGAGTTTATATTTTCGTATAATATAGGTTTTTTATGGGATAGGGAAGCGAATAAGCACAACAACACTTCTGATAGTAAAATGCTAATGTGGCCTTTATACACCTAAAATATTATAATAGATATAATTCTGCAGTCTAGTACAACTACCGATCTTGCAGTTGAAGTAGGTATTACATCTAATTGCAAGTCTACTGACTACCCTTTTTTTTAACATGTGGAAATCCTCATGGATACCCGCCATTTTCGGGGGAAAGCGACAGGTTATATCGGACTCTTAACGACTAAAACCACACGACGACCGACCCTCCGCCTTCACGGGAACGAGATGGGGGCGCTTTCGCATTTTTCCACCTCGTCCCAGCGGTTTCGGCCCGGAGTGAACCGGGCCTCCTCCGCGCTGTAGAGGGGCTACTCCGGCCATCAGAGTTGCCCCTCAGGCGTGCTAGACCTTGAAAACCAGAGGGAATCCCCCGATACCCCTTGCGGTCCCGATACGGAAAAGCTAACAGGCAGCTGCCCGTCTCCTAGCCCTTCCGCTTCGCCTGCGCTGGATCGGGTTAGAGTTGACATAGTCCCCTCCGACCCTCTCCGCGGCCCTCCTTTACGAGAAATTGTAAAAGCAGACCACCACCACCCAAGCCGCTCCTCGCGTCACTTGTACTGACTACCCACCCTACTTTCCGAACCGGCAACGGCAACAGGAACAGATGAGGCGTACTATCCCTTTCCGGTCAAGTTGCTGTACAATATACTATCAGTAGTTCAGTTGCCCAAAACCCATTTAACTTATAATCATCATTCCCACGTCACATAATTCTTCCAGTAGCGGTATTTTTTCAGCGTTTCTTGTTTTTCTTGTTTGCTGTATATGCAGACCCGGAATGCCGGCTGCTCGGATTGATCCGCCTTTCATATAATTTTCCCCAAATGTAATGTTCACAAATCACGGTTGTAATACAAATCATGGTTTTCGTGAAAGTATTAGCTAATCTTCTTTCATTTTTAGTGCTCAATCATATCGACGTCATATCAACATTATCGTAATGCTAACTCTAACTCGTTTAAGAGGAGACTCGTACCAGAGTTGATTTGCTCGACTTTCTTGTTCATTACAATATTGTTCTACTTTTCCTATTTATTATTTTGGGTCGTTATGGGTCCTTAACAGTACCTTTGGAGTGTTTTTTTTATACTTGTACTCCCATTCACCTCACCATAATATATTTTAAGATTTAATATCCTTTTAATTAAAGTAACTAAACAATGTTACGTAAAATTTAATTATGTGTCTCGAATACCTTGAGCATTTGCACAAAAGGCTGGGAAATAACTACAGCGTAAACTTAGATTTACACTGTATTCAAATTAAATGCAAATTTCTTACCGAGTTCAGAGAGCAGCCATTCAGATCCATTAAAACAATACGAATTTAAATCACATTCAAATTTTGCACTTCGATTAAAAGCCCCAAGAGGTACGCGTGCCTAAGTGCATAGCAAACATCGGTACCAGCTAACTTGAAACTATACCAGACAAACCAACGTGTAATGAACTATGAGAATGCACATAAATAACCCGATCAGCCCCATCGATACTCCAAATCGGGAGGGAGGGAGTTCCAAGATATATTGGTCAGTTTCATGTGATCCCAATTACTATGTGTGGAGAGCCAAGCCGCTTATGCAAATGACGATTTTCCCGCGGACGTATCTAATGGGCTGTGAGGGCTAAGTGGGGGAAATTGCACTTTTAGATTATGCTCAGTGACATTTTATGTTGTGCTAAATTAGGCTTATTGGTAACCCTAAATTATATAGTGCAGTGGTGACCCTTGTTACTATTGTACCTAATTTTACTCTAATAGGCAATAAATTTTAAATTTACTTTAATGACAAGAGTTTACCACTGCATGAGTTAAGCTTTGTTATCCTTAAAGAACAGTGCAGCTTCACCTCGGGATTTTTTGTAAATATGAATAGTTTTCAACAGAATAGTCTGGTATACCATTGTTGCACGTAAACAGCGCGTGTTAATAAATACATTATTATTAACTTGGAAACGTACATCTGGGTATAATACATGTTTTATACAATTCGAACGTGATGATACTTGGAACTTGAAATCAAGAACAGTAATTTAAAAGATATAATATTTTGCATTTAATATCATCGTATAGCTACATGTCAGAGTAAGAATTATCAATAAACTTAGCCAACCCGAAACTAACTATTTTCATTTGTAAGGATATGCTCGATATGTTTCGGTCCTTTGAGCCGGATATATATTATGTTAAGTTAATGCTTGTGCAATATCAACTGCTTTTGTATAATGTAGGTCATCTATAATAGATGTAGGATACTTTTATAATAATAGGTTAGTTTATTCCCATTGGAATGGTGAATAAAAAAAATAACATGCGGGAGAATTCACGAAAAGTATCAGATAACATAAAAAAATAATGAAGTCCTACATCTGTGAATCTGTTTCGTAGAGAATTGAATACGAGTTTTTGAAATTGACAGTTGACGTACATAGCGGCGTTAGGGTAAAAAGCGGTTGGGGATCCAAACATAACGCCGAATACAAAGAGTTTCCAGCTCACTCTTGAGCAAGTTTTATCTGTAATTTTCCCAAAATTTGGTTAAAATTGTCATGATCATTTTACATATTTTGTCTTTTCATTTATATATTTTAAAAACATTTAAAGGGCACCCTAGTATTTCCACCTAGGGCTCTGTTAGTTTTAAACCGGTACTGCTTTCTTGAACACAGTAACATAGGCAATATCTATCATCAAATTGCGTCCGTAACATTTAATCCTAAATTCTGATATTTAGCTAACAAAATTTAATAAAGCCCGACAGGGGTCGGTGTGTGTCACCATTTACATCTAAAGCACCAATTATTTGATGTCATTAGCGCCCTATGGCGGACATAAAACGCACCCAGCACGAGCGCCCCGTCGCCCTACACCGATTATAAATTAGAAATAAAATAGCACTTTTTAATCTACATAGAAACTTGAATGGGAATCTGGTGGAATTATAATTAATTAAAAAAAGTGTTTCTTCAATTTTATTATTTCTTATTTAAAATTGTAGACCGTGATGATGAATGAAACAATTTTTCTATAAATCTTTATTTTACAATTATATATTATCTTATGTATTGTACATAAATATAAAATAATAAGAAATGAATGAATATCGTCTGCCGATATCTCCGAAGGGATAAGCTTTTTTCAGTTTATCTGAAAAAAAACGTTGCCTTATATAGGATTTGTACCCAATGTGTACGGACTTGTCATCTGGCCTAATATCGTCGGCTAATCATGGATGCATATATACCTCTACCTATCCATTCAGGATCAGCTAAACCTATGTTTTTTTTTTCACAGTCCTATTACTTTTTTGTTAAGTATTCTTTATTAATTAAAAAGAAACTTAAGAGTGTTGGTATAAGTACATACGTAGCTCTGAAGGTTTTGTATCGATTGTTGCATATATAGGTACCTACATATTAACAAATATACAGCGTTGTGGTGAATCTATGATACGTTAATAATACAGATTACTTGTTGAATATCTTAAAGGGGAATAGGTTTCTCGGTAACACAATATGATCCATTATGTCATTGAGCCGGTCCTCGCTACAGCAGGTCTATAAACAATAGACGCATTACGTGTAATCCTGTATCAAATGATGTATTACCATGGTGTTAATCGAGATCGAGTAACGAATAGACATCTACTCGATATTAAAATAGCATTTAAACATAATATCGTATCCTCAGTGAGGGCAAATAATATATTCTCTACCGGTTTACCCCGATGGAAAAAAAATTAACATCACTCATCAAAACTGCATTTTTGGATTGTACCCTTATATTATTGAGCGCGATATATACATTCAAAAAACGGAATAAAAAATATATATAAAGGATGTTTCAATAAAACAGACTTTTTTTGATTTCATAGATAATGATGATAGCTAGACGATTAAAATGTTCACGGATGATGTATATCTGTTGCCGCTATAACAACAAATACTAAAAAAAATAAATAAATATATAAATGGTGCTCTCATACAACAAACTTATTTTTTTGTCAATTTATATCATACGGCATATCACTTCTGTCATACAGCGTAATTGGGGTCCAATTTTGGCACACGAAGTTCCATGTGCGATTCTCGGGTAGGGCAACTTGATCTATGAGTCTTTGTTGTTGCCTGGGTTTCGATTTTTGCCCGATATGGCGACGAACTTGCCACCCGTCACATTATTTGACCTTACATTTTCCGCTAATCGTGTTCATCATCATATTTATTTAGATAGATGTACGTAATTCTGGTTTGAAATGTAGAATATCTAGTATTACAACATAGCGCCAATATTCACATATAAACCAAAGTAGTGACACTATAATGTTGTTATCTTTAAGTATTGGATAAATTGCTTGCTGGCTATAGTATTTTGCATAAACTAATAGGATGAATAAGTCCAATATAAATGGTTTCTCTAGAAGAAAACATAATTTATAAAATCAAAGAAGCTAATTTTGCTACAGATATTCCATGAACAGTAGGCTCGTATTATATTGACAGATGAACGACCTTCGAATCGGCAACGAGTAGCCAAAAACATTTGATAAATATTTAGTTATATGAATATATTATTTTGTATTCTAGTCAGCATCTGTGGTGTAACGACCGTACCGTTAAAACCGTTAGCTGCGTAATGTCCCGGGTTCAACTAACAGGTCGGGCAACTTTTCTTAAATGTTTTTCAGAGTAAGCATTTAGTCTGACTAAGCTTTACATTGTCCGGGATTGGGGTGTCACATCATGGGCCCTAGTACCTGGGCAAATCGTGGGTGTTCTAGTATATCTTACGAGTCGTGGATATACTAGCACACCTCTGTCCACCCCTTTAGGGATAACAGGCGTGAAGATACTTTCTTTTATTGTAGTCAGAACGTCTACGAGCTGTGAATATTGTCTTGTAATATTAAGGAAATCGTCTACTTTTCTACGTATTTTTACTAAAGATACAAAACTACCAACATACTGTTACCAGCTGGCATGTCGTAGGAGTACTGCCAATCACTGTGATAATATAAATAATCAATACAAAGAAATAAAATTGGAGTGTCTGTATGTAATATTAAAATAACCACTTTTTACTAAATACATAATAAATAATGTAAGTATGTTTACAGGGTACGTATACCAAAATAAATAGTATATTATTTTAGAATTTTTGTCTGTCTGTCTGTACCCGCTAATCTTTAAAACAGCTGGACCAATTTTGACGAGATTTTCACTGGCAGACAGCTTATATAACAACTATGATATTTAATATAGTTAGGCTCAGGGTACTTTTGTTTTAGAATTTTATTTCAGAAATGTATAAAATAAAGCAATTAAATAAAAACGCGGACGAAGTCACGGGCACAGCTAATATTATATATTTTCCCCTTATTGGTCCGGGTCCCCTTTGTAAAATATACCATCTGCCTCCTGCTTGGTAAGGTGGTAGATGTACCTATATACTCGTAAGAAGCTAGCGTTGGCTAACTTAGTCACTCTCGACATGATGTGCTGTGCAGCAACTCGCCCATGTAGGGATCTATTACCCAACCTATTCCTGCTGCCATAATGACATGACGTGTCAGGGTCGAAGAGTAGGGTAGCCGGTAGACTTTCACATTAGGTCCCGCCACTGGCAGCTACAACATACGTGTCTATATGCCACGGTTGTCTCTTATCTTCTGTTTTCTGTCGTATCCCATAAAAAACAATGATACTTCTAGGACATCTTGTATCGAAAACTTTAAATTCGTTACTCGATATGTATATTCTATAGGCGTCCGTGGTAGTGGTTCAGGTAATGTGGAGTTACTCATCCTAATTGATCCTAAACGCTCCAACAATTCTAATACACTGCGTGAACGGTATAATTGCATACAATCCGTCGCCGATTCAAAGGCGATTGGGATAATGAAGTCGAAATTGTACTATTCAAATTTTCAGCGAATGGCTTCATACGTCGGTGAACTTAACAAGCACTTTACTCCCATTCTGTATCGTACTTCGAGGGTAAAATGCTCAATTTCTAATGATATGTTTCAATCTCATAGATTTTAATATCACTAAATAGTATATAGCAAAGTCGTTTTCTGTGTCCCTATATCCCTTTGTATGCTTAAAGCTTTAAAATATGCAACGCAAATTTTGATGAGGTTTTCTTAAATTGATAGTGATTCAAGAGGAAGGTTTTTATGTATATAACATGTATAGTATACCCGTACAAGGCTGGGGAAGGTCGGTAGTTAAATTATATAATTGAAATAAAAATCTATAAATTAAAATAAAAATCATAATGTGAAAATAAAAATCATAATCATATACAAATTAAAATCGATTTATGAAACTAAATTATTTTGCCACAATTTTAATAAAAGAAAAATACTAAAAGTTAGGATTAGGACCAGATGATGCTGTAATAAATGAAATCGGCTATTTTCTTTTTTCAAAAAGAATTTTAAATTATAATATGTTAAACATCTGTATATAAAAAAGAAACTTTTACCAATGGTCATTATTTCACGTGCTTTTTTTTTGGTTGTTTATTGATGATATTTAGGAAAAGGAGCAAAAAATGTATAAAATTATAAAATTTCATACGAAATTCGCTGGTTCAGCAAGTATTTCACAAAAATCCCTTACTTAACTGAATAAAAAAATACGTAGGTATAATTATTATAAACGGTATATAATTAACTCATTTCTGAGTTTTTTTCCGCGGAACCTTATGATTGAGGCCATGTACCAATTCGGTGATGAATTGGTGATAGATTTTAAAATTGTAGATACACGTCACCAGTACAGCTTGTAAGGTATATGTGAAAGCTAGGTAAAGCTGTTACGGTTCATGAGATACAGCCTAGTAACAGACTGATAGATAGACAGAAGGAGAGGGGAATTTTAATAATAAGAGCTCGTTTTCACCTATGGGTACCCCATAGGTGAAAACGAGAACTGAAAGAAATTTCTGGAATTCACAAATACTTCATTTTTAGGGTACCGTACTCAAAGGTTAAAAACAGTACCCTATTATTTAGAATTCGCTGTTCTTCTGTTTGTCTGTCACCAGGATCTCATGAACCGCGATAAGTTAACAGGTGAAATTTTCCCAGACGATGTATTGTTGTTACCGCTATAACAACGAATATTTAAAAATGAAATAATACAAATATTTAAAGGGGAAATCCACAATAAACGATATTCCTGAACATGACATCTGTTGGTTATTCGAGAAACTAAGATGTACACATGTGTGTAGATAACGTAGAAAGATCGATATATTGTTGATAGGATCTTTGTTTCCATACTTATCAATATATGTCGCTATAAATAGTACTTCTTCATGTAAGCAGATGATACTTTAAAATGTATCGCTTAAGATCAAAGATGATACATATTAATAAATAATCTCTACAAATTCTAAACGCATTTTTTTCTGTTTTTGTAGTTGATAGATGTGGTACGGTACCCTTGATGCGCGAGTTCGACTCACACTTGGTCGATTTTTATGATTTGTTCCTTTAACGGAAATAGTGACGTAATCAACCTAGCAATGCCCCGACCAATTAATGCGCAGAATTTCTAATATTTAATTGATTGGGGGCGTTGCTAAGATGATGACGTCACTATGTTCTAAACCCCAACCAACTATAACGGTTGCTTACACTACTAAGTGTTCCCACTTACACTAACTAATGATAAATCTCAATCTGTTCGGTTCACA
>DVZL01006624.1:0-11245 GCA_018236625.1 Lasaia peninsularis | reverse complement strand
AAATGGGTTTAAATCGATTACGCGAACAGTTTTTATAAACGCGTCAGATCATATGATCTCATACCTCGGCAGAGGGGAATGCGTACGTAAGGCTTATCCATCACTAAATGATCTAAGCTGAGAGGTGACTCAAAACTTGAAGACCTTATACCTTAAGACTGAAGGCGGCAAATGTGTAAAATATATAAATAAAAAGGGTTTGGTGGGAACGCGGAACGAAGCGGATCACTGTGAGATACTATTTTTAAAAAATGGTGTTTTTATTGGTGTTTTATTTGCAAATAATGTGCATCAGTAGATATTTGTGATATCTGGCAGTGAAAAGTGTCGTTTCGTGTTCCCGAAAAAATTCCACAAAATTTCTGGTAAAGTTCCCACAGCTTTACCAGAAATCCATCATCTCATTTTCCATGGAATCATCTCTTCACCCTCATCTTCCATAGATATACCATCATTATTGAAAAAATAAATTACGTAAGACTAGGCTGTATGGACAAAGTTCCCTTGCCTTTCCCCAAATGGGAAGAACTTACTAACCTAGGGTATTTGACAAGGGCACGAATTAAGCGGGAATTGTAAAAAATACCTTACTGGGTTTCTGAATTAGTATTGGAAATTCTATTTCTGAACAAGATATACTGTCCGGTAGGGCGAAGGAAGTCAAGTCTTCGAAGGTTTCGTTGGTGGATGTCTTGTATTTCCCTTTGGTTTTACGATCTGTGGACCTTCCTGCCATGTTTCTTTAAAATGCAATAATATTTACGTAAAATTAATTTGAATTAAATGAATATTTCAATACAACAAACACAAGCACACTTATGTGACACTGTCAATATAAGTTTTTTGTCATTTCTGATAAATAAAATGAAGTTTTATATCAACTGTGTGTGTACAGTAAAAAAAATGTCGCCACGCTCATATCTGTTAAGGAGAGGAGTAGGCGTATGCACCCACGATTAGCCGAAGATATTAGGTCCCATGATATGATGAGTGGCAAGTCGCTCGGTGTATCGAGCACTAATCAAATTTTAGGCGTAACGTTGCCTATTTTTCTAAAAAAAACTAAAACTCATAATGTACTCTACCTGAAAATCTAACCTGGAACCTCGTGTGTCAAAGTCGGACGCCGACTACGGTCGACATAGTATGTAGGTAAAAAAATGTACTTATCTCTGTTACAATTGTTTGAATAAGTTGCAAACTGTAGTACCTAACAATATAAAAAGTTGTGTGCCCAAACTGCATCCTTCATTTTTTCATATAAGTGTGTAGAATAGGCTGGTCTTGCCTGGTAGCTCGTAGGAGACAAGAATAGGTAAAATGGGTGATTAGTTACCAAGATCACTGGTGATAGAAACTGTTCCACTCTCGAAATGACTAACCTGGGAGAATCAGCAGCATCTAATGTTAGTTGGTTTTTCATCATAAATTCATAAAAATGTTTACTTTAAAATTCGAAGTTTCTTAGGTAGGTAGGTACTTGTAACTCTAATTTTACTAAGGTAATTATTCGGTTAATTTTTATAAAAAATATTGTTCTCCGTATGGTCAGGGGGTTAACCATTATAACCGGAGTATCCCGGACAATTCGAGAGGGAACCATAATGACAGTCATGTCATGTTCTGACACGGAGGGTAGGATGTAAGTCCAAAAACTCCAGCCATAAGATTAGGCTATAGGTGCGTACCTATAACATCAGAATCACAGATTATTCAGACTTCTGTGGTGGCTTTAAACAACGATTGTGTCGTATCATATGATTTTATATTTTAAGTTTTTTGATCATGTAAAAGAAACCACACTTTTATCCAAGGTAATTAAATAATAAACCACGACATTAATTTTACTTTTCTTATAAAAGTTTATCGATTTGTCTTTGTATTCGCTTCTAAAGTACTATCAAATGTTTTTGGAAAGAAAAATAGATCATATATATAATTTGAATATTAAAAAAGGTAAAAACGCCATCTTCTGTATAAAGAGATTTCTTGTTTCAAACTTTATAAAGCTATGTTGCTCAGTACTTCGCAAGAATTATCACAGGTAGCGCTCTAATAGGATTACGAAAATTTTAAAGGCGTTTCATTTGCTTTAGATTCGTACGAGATAGGTATTTCCTAAAATTATGAGAAATGATCTTTAGAGATTGACAAGCGATGCAATTCTGGGATGTCTTATTCCTACAATCATACGAGTACGTTCACAATAATTGAATAAACAAAATCCAGTTATTTTAAATAATTACTTTTATAATTTACATGCAGCCTAAGAAAACGTTAGTTTAGTTATTTGCTAGATGGCACTATTTGTCTCAACAGCATAGACATACTATGGAGGGTATAGGTAAGGAGTAACATCTCATATATAGGAGAAAAACTAAAAAAAGTCTCCAGCTGTTGCTATAAATAACAGTTCAAAAACCTTCCAGATTATGTTGTGAACATAGCGATTTTTGTAAATGAATGGATGTACGCCGAGTTATAAAACTCTGTAGCCAATGTGGCGCCCCCCTTATTTATGCATTTTGATGGACACATTTTCATAACACAGATGTTCCTCCTTACCTATACCCTCCATACGACATACAAATAAAATTACTTTCTTGTTATTAACGACAAGAATCTGACGACGTGGCGACGTTATTTATACTTTATAGAAATTATCATTGTACCTAGCGAGTTTTTACAGGGCTCTATCAAGTACTAACTAGGAGTTTGTCACAATATAATTTGTAACATTCTTATATAAGGGAACTAGGGACTTGCCCTGGCTTCGCACGGGTAAGTATATTATTAGGGGTATGCACGTTCATCACATAATATAAACCTTTCCCTTGAATCACTCTATCTATTAAAAAAATGGTATCTAAATCCGTTATACAGTTAAAAAGATCTAAACATACATATGGACTATTGTATATTGTCAATTTTTTCAACCATATGATTGTGTAGGTAAATATAATGAAAAACATTCAAATTATAATAATTTTTTTATTAAATAGTTTTTTAGAAAAATTGCACATGCATTTACTGAACATCTTTGAACCTTACCGTCCAAAGGAAAATAATAAATTAATAATTTAAATATAATATTTAACAGTTTAACTATTCCTACACAGCGCAGAAATTTGACTTAATACGGGGAGAATTTTCCCGTAATTTGTGCAATCCAATCTAGGTAGTGGGCAACATTCACATATACACCCGGAACACCAGGTTGTCCACAGCCGATACCCCATGATACAACGCCTACCAATTGCCAGGTACCACCGCGTTCACAAACCAGAGGACCGCCACCGTCTCCTTTGCAGGCATCCTTGCCTTCCTCTCCTCCAGCACAAATAAAACCTGGATTCAGCTCATAATTATAACCTAACCTGGTTTGTCTTAGTTGTTGTTGACATAAACCGTGAGGAACAATAGGGACATCCACTTCTTTAAGTATGTTCTGATACTTTCCATTTGAGCCAAAGGCATCTTTTCCCCATCCAGTGGTCCAACATCTTTGACCACCAAAGTCAGTGTATTTATCCGGTAAACAAGCTGGACTGATGTGAGGGTATTTGGTCCACTCAACGGGGTGCTCCAGCTTCAAGATGGCGAGATCATTGTCTAATGTACCAGCATAGTACAACGGATGGACGTGAACGGAGATTACGTCGCGCTCTATATAGGGATAGAACTCTACGTCGTGGTTTACGTCCCATTCGCCTAAACGTACTTGCAGCTCGAAACTTTTGTGCCTGTAAGCAAGAGAAAACATTTATTGTAAGATATAAACAAGAAATATCTAAAAGTATGAGTGAAGACAAAATTAAGAAATAAACTGTTTCGCAGTGATATAACCAAGGAAACAAGGAAATAACGACGATTCTGAAAGTGATGAGAAAGACACTAGAGATTTATATGTTCAAAACTTTGTCATAGAAGCTATTTATGAGAACTAAAATGGAGAAAAGCTTGGAGAATGCAAAGTAGAACTCAGATGCAAGTTTCTCACGCTTTTCCTATTGAATCGCTTCCGTTGTGGAAAAGTTGAGACTGTTAAAATATGCCTCGAGATATAGTTAGTATAATTAAAGCGGGTGTTTCGTAAATAATTTTATTATGAATACTTACGATTTAATACAATGTGCAGCAGTCATAATATGAAGTCCATCAATCAAAGTACCACCGCAAACGTAAACTGATTCTTTCGGGTCCTTCTTCAAGATGGCTGCTTGCCATGGGTATTCTCCAAATTCACTATCCCCATCAACATAAGATGGTGTTTTGATCCTTCCATTAATTCCCTGGGAGTGCCTTATTCCACATTGACCACGGTTTGAGGCTTGCGGGCGAAGGGGTTTACGACAACATACTTGGTTTTGATGACACTGTTGTATCTGGTTCTGAGGGCGACCGAAATATCCTTGACGCTGTAATAAAAGAAACAGTTAATTGTAGCATTCGGTGTTTAGAAAGGTGATTGGTATCACTGGTCTTTACCTCCTGTATATTATCTTCTTTGGGATCAATGTGACTGACATCCCTCTTCTTTCTTTTTTCGGGAAACCGGATTGTATGCCTTTGCTGGTTTGCCCCAGTAGGATCGGGAACAGTGAGGGAACGGGAATGGGAAAACCGGTCTGCATATGTTTTTATATTATTACCAGTAGCGTTTATTGATCTTTCAAAATCTCCTTGGTAGTTATAATAATCAGGGATATGAGAGTTAGTCTCAGTATCGTCGTAATAATCGTCATCGTCGTGATGAGCGGCTACTGTTGGAACACCTTGTGGGTGTCCCCGAAAGTGTCCATAACTTTGGAAATGAGGAGAATATATGTGTGGTTTTGTATGGTAGTAGGAGTTATGATAAGGGGGAAATGAAGGATAATTTACAGGTCTATGTAAATGTTCATTATACGCATGGGGGTTGTAATGATGGAAGTGCTCATGCTTATTCAAGAATAAGTGTTTTTTCTCGTGGAATAAGTCTCCAAGTTTATTGACTACATGTTCGTTGGGCGTTACATGCAGATTCACAAACGGCTTCACAATTTTATCGCCGTAGTCGTTTTTAGTGACTTGAACTGCTAAAAGTGGATTCACTGATACTAGACCCAAATTTAGGCCACCTCCATTTAAAGCAGGTCCATAGGGGTTGTAAATAGGATTGGAGTTAAATGGGTTTATAGGATAGCCATGAGAAGGCTGGGGCAACCCAAAAGAGACACCAAACGTGGGCTGCACTTGTTTGTTGTTATTACCGCCATTGCCTCCGTATCCGGCCGTTCCGAACAGTCGCTGCAGTATTATTTCAATTATTTAAAATATATATTTATTTGTGTTAGATATGTAAGTGCCCTTTGTTTAGTTTTTCTTTTGTTTAGTTGCCTTGCAATAACATTTTAGTCGAAAAAAATATTTAGTTTGAAAATTGAGTGAAATATTATTGTGTATTTCAGCCTTCACATTGACTAAAGAAAATTCTAGGAATATAAATGGTTTTCGAGGATATGATGGATGTTATGGATATCATGTAACTTGTGTTGGTGAAAAAGAGACTGTTATATTTTTAATTAAGAATGAGTATGACTTACCGGTTCAATATCCTTATTATCTTTTGTGGCTTCTTTGTCATTGTCATCTTG
This sequence comes from Lasaia peninsularis, assembly GCA_018236625.1. NCBI lineage: Eukaryota > Metazoa > Arthropoda > Insecta > Lepidoptera > Riodinidae > Lasaia > Lasaia peninsularis. The sequence goes on along the minus strand of DVZL01006624.1, from coordinate 5,609 downwards.
AGTTTCACGTTTACTTATCTTTTTAACCTCAGTATCAGTCTGATTTTTGGAAGTTTCTGTTGTTGTCTTGTTTAAAGCGTCCAATTGTTCATCAGTTAGTGCTTGGATCTCACTGCCTTTATTTCTTGGATCTATTGGTAGATATAAGTCATCTCTGCGTCCAATAATTTCTTGGCTAGGACATTGATCAAAGTTCACACAAACACATTCCAGACCTTGGGCTTTAGGTTCATGATAATTTTGTTGATATACGTTATTCTGTCCAAAAGTTGCTGGGCCTTGATTATAAAAGTTGTTTGAATTACCAACGTTAAGTTCTTTCTTATAAAATTCGTTGTTTTGTGTAGCATACGCTCCCAGTGAGTTTCCATATTTTTGGTCATCAAAATTATTATTTGTGAAACGATTTGGTAAATTCTGGGACACTAAGTTTGCACTGCCTTTATTATGTCCATATTGAGAACCGTAAATTGTGTCAGCTTCGTATACTGGCTTGTTACTACCTGGGAAATCAGCTGTCATTGGTTTAAAACCTCCAGAACTAAAGTCAGCCCCTGAAGCCGTGATAATGTCGGATTCTTGGTTTGCAATTGACGAACCTAAATGACCTATGGATCCAACAGGAATAGCTACAGGTTTGATAATAACTTTGGGATCCTTTTCAACATCTCCGTGCACATAATGATGGTGAACGTGCTGTTGTACTGGTTCAGGTTTATGAGTATTATAAGTTGGCACTTTATTGTAAGTTGGTTTGCTATTTTCAAAAGCATATGGACCTTCATTTGGGAATGTAGGTGGCTTTGTCACGTAGTTTGTATCCTGACCATACAGGTTTTGTCCATATTGGTAATTGTTTCCGACTACACCATATTTCTCAGAGAATCCTGGTCGAATGTTTCCGTTATAATTGGGTGAGTAACCAGGTCTTTTTGGTGGAGTTCTTTGTGGACGAGGAGGGTATGACATTGGTTTTGGTGGTCCATAAGCTCTTGGAGGTCCTCGAATTGGAATTGAAGCAACTGGTTTTCCAATAGGTTTGATATCTACAGGTTGCGCATAAATCAATTCTTCCGGAGATACATATGGAGATGGATACATTCTTTTTTCTTGATTTTCTTCATCATCGCACTAAAACAAATATATGTTTATGAATTCCAATTATTAGGTAAACATTGAAAAATTGAACAACGTGTACATTTACATAATGAAAATAAATACATATACAATTTTGAAACTCACTTGAACTAATCCTAATGTGCAAAGTCGGTCTTTTATTAAATTTCTTGCCTCTGCATCATCACCTGAATCTAACGCCTCTTTAATTGTGGGATCACTATAAACGTCATCAAAACCATTCAAGCTTCTCCCTTGTTTGCTACTGACTAGTTCATCTACAATATCATCGAGGACTGTTGCATTGCTGTTGTAGTTTTTATCCTGAACATCAAACACTTCCTCGCCTTGTAGAAGTTCGGTTGGTTTGTTTTTATCATCTTTTTCGGAGTTCTGCTCACTCCACGACCAATCAGCTCTGGTTCTCGCTATAATTAATAGCAGTATACAGCTTAATGAAAACCACCGCATGATCTGAAAATAACAAATATAGTTTTACTTACAGCACCATACAAGTAGTTTGATTTCGAAACTCATGGATAATCACTTTTACTTTCGCGGACACTGGTTGCATAAGTTTCTTTGTGACGAAGCAATGTTGTGACTGTGTAGGGAAGTGAGTCTGCGAAATGTTCTCATGCTTACTTAACGGTAGGTGCGACTGCATTTGAAATAAAACTTTTTAATTATAATAATCTGAATTGTCTTTTAAATTATGTTTTTATGTCAGCTGAGAATGCCTTGCTTGAAATATTTTAATGTACGTAAAAATGAGTTGTTTCCAACATTAGGCAACGTAATTTCGAGTGAACAAATGCATCTGCTTTCTTATGTGGCTCGGCAAATGTAGTGGAAGATACTACGTTCGTTTTAATTTGGTCTGTATCTGGCAGAAGTAACATTTTTTTGCATTCTTTGCTTGAACTTTGTCCAATTCTATTAGCCGTTAATAACCCGTTTTATATAACAAAAACATAATATAATTGTCAATTGCAAAGATATATAAATAGAAAAAAACTTTAAAAATATGTTACAAACTATTAAAAGTAATATAAAAATCAATATAAAAAAATATATATAAAAAATCTGGCAGTTAAAAATAATAAAAAAATATCCTAAGAACTGGAAAAGTGTAACTTAAAATAAAAGTTTTTTCGAAATATGTCGGCAATCATTTTGTGTTCATTTGTAAAAAGCATTAACGTAATTTTGAATTATTAATTTAATAGTTATTAAATTAATAATGAAGCTAACTGAATTATTATAATCAAGAATTTAATTAAGGAAGAAGGTGATAATGGGGCCATTGTCACCAAAACTAGCACAAGTTTTGTATCGCAAGTCAAATCACGTCACAGCGGTCGATGCGTCATATTTTTCGTAACTCTGATGTAACGCGTAACATTTAAGCGTTATACTTTTACCTTACGTAATTCTATTATTCAAGCTGTTTACATCTTTAATGCCAATGAGGTTTGAGGTTATAGTTACATAAATAATACATACACATATAGATAAAGATAAAAAAATAATTTAAATTATCTGTGGTTTCCTATTTCAAAAATATACACATACTATTTTGTAATAAATTATTTAATGCAGATAATATACTGCGGTTAAAATATATACACAAATTATTATTATATTTATTTTTATATTATTGTTATTTATTATGTTTTGAAAATTTAATACAAACTTTTTACTTTACAAAAAATAAAAAAACTAAATATTTTTTATGTGAATTAAAAAAAAAATAAAAAAAATAAACTCGGTATGTGTTATAACGTCTTACTTTACTTTACTATTAGACGTAAAGTGAAAGTGTTTACGCTATGTAGGCTGTTCGGCAGAAAGCGCAAGCCGCTTTATCGTTGAACTTATGTTTATATCAGACATAAACATTTAATAAAAAAAATAAAAAATATTTTTAAATTTCGAATATTTGAAATTAATTATTATGCGTTATAATTTTCTGTTATTAATTAATGATGTTTGTATATACAACACAACTAATTACCGATTTTTATGTCATATTTTAATGGATTTACTTAAAAACCAAAAATTATTTTCTGATAAAAACTAAACTTGCACAAAATATCACTTATAAACACTTGCACTTAAATAATATATATTATGCACTTATATCACAAAAACTTACTTTTTTTATAACACTCCCTTATTATTGAATAATTTTATTTTTTATCTAAACTTTCCTACTTTCCTGTCGCTCTGTTTGTATGCGAATGGCTGCAACATCCACCACTACGATGCTTTATACTTCGACCAACGTTAAGATGCACGCACACTGATTTTGTAAGATTATAAACTCAAACTCCTACCACGAAACTTCATAACAATTTATTCGCTAAAACAAGCTGTATTTTCTTCGCCAAAAGCGATAGATGATTTCTTGTGGAGTCCTCGTGGTAAGGGGTATGACGTTTGTTAATAGTCCTGTGTCATTCATTCATTTATTCCAAGTAGAGGTTAAGCAAGCGGGATAATCCTAAGGTTGGTCGTTCGGGTATTCACTCAAGGTTAAAGAATTTTTAACGTTTGTAAATTATTGAAATTTATCTCCGTTTGGGTTTGATATTTTTACGCGTTTATTATTGCATAGGTAAGCGGTGTTGCTATCAGTAAAGTAATAATTTGTCTACGAATAGATAAGATAAGGTTTTGTCAACAGGCAAGCTTTCCAGATATATATGATCATGTTTTTAAATAAAATTTTAAATTAATACTACACGGGAATAGGCTGCCAGCCTGATTGTTATTCATCAAATTAAAAAGCCTTCAAAGACTTAAGGTTTATGTAGGCTTTATACAATTATCACCAATAATTATAATAGAGATTCGGTAGCCTAGTGGTATGCGCTTTGCACTGCCGTTTCTATAGTCCAGGTTCGAGCCCCGCCATGTACTATTTTTTCTAATTTAATTACATTTTTGAGGGCTCTTCCAGTGAAGGAAAACATCGTGAGCAAATCTGGGATTTGTGTCCGATATGGCGACGAACTTGCCACCTGTAACATAATGGGACTTAATATCGTCGGCTAACCGTGGGTGCACGTGTAACTCTGCATACCGTTCCAGGGATATTGGCGTAACGTTATTTATTTATTTTTTTATTATTATTTAAGGTGGTAGAGTTTTGCTTTAGTACTATAGCAAAACTTATTTCAGCAGCTATTTCGGTGATTAGCTTATTATCAGATAACCTACTCGCGTTTCTAGTAGGTGGGATGACTATTGTCACACAGTAAATCATGATGCTAATATTTCATGAAACTTACGTAAAGTAGTACACGTGTTTTATACATTATATTTTTAACACAACATTGGCGAGCAATCAACATTTATAAAAAAATAAATATTTTTTAAACCAATAACAATGTCAAGGCTCGATGCTTGCCATTGTCATAATCCGCTTTCCAGGATAGAGTTACTGGTAAACTAGCATTGAGGTGATTGAGGCGAAGCACTAATAACATCTTCATTGCCTATTGGCGCTTCACCATGAGGACATTCGTCTAATAATTTGTCTGATATATAAAAAATACAAATTTAACTTTTGCTTTTCGCTGAGCTAATATCTACCAGATAGTATTAAATGTTCAAACAATGGATTGTAAAGTACCTATAAACACCATGGACGTTATAGGTTACCATCAGTGGTCTACCCTATCACCCAAACCGGAACACGTTAATTTCTTTATGGCGACAGGAATAGGTAAGGCGGTCCACCGCCTTACCTATTCCTGTCGCCATAAATCCCCTACCCGGGCGAGTTGCTGCCACCTCCCACCAGTGGTCATGTTGGTAGTGACCCAGTTAACCAATGCTCGCCTCTTACAAGCTGTCTAGTAGGAAGGCAGATGGTATATTCGACACAGGATACCCTTATCGGGGAACGCTTATCTATCCTGTTGTAAATTCTTCTAAAAATAAATAGATCAATCAGAAAAAGCTTTGTTATATAGGCTGACCTGAAGTCTATCGCTGACACGGAAGCGTAATTTTTTTTATGATATTGGAAGGCAAACAGGCAGACGGATTTCCTGATGGTAAGAAATACACGTCGCCTATACCAAAGATGGAAATGGTGCGTCGCCAACCTGAGGCTGTGATGGTAAGTTTTCACACCCTACCCTCCAAACTAGAACATGACAGTGGCGAGCACTGACGCTATTGTGACAGGAATAGGTAAGGCGGTGATACCAATCCGGGCGAGTCGTTGCAAGACTCTACCAACTAATCAACGTCACGGTGTTGGTGACAATAGACCCTATGCTCGCCTCTTACGAGCTGCCTGGGTGGAACGCAGTTGGCCTATTCTACAACGGAACCCGGACCAACACGGGGAACGGAACCCGGACCAACACGGGGAAAATTATGTTTAAACCCTACTTAATGACTGTGCAGCAACTCGCCCGGGTAGGGATCCACCGCCTTACCTATTCCTGCCGCCATAATGACATTGTCGTGTTCCG
>DVZL01006623.1:0-11245 GCA_018236625.1 Lasaia peninsularis | reverse complement strand
GGTAGAACGCTCAAGTAGTTGCACGACTTGCCCAGGTAGGTATCTACGCGTTCAGTGTTGTCGCCTTCTATTAAACTTTTGAAAAAGTGTTAAAAAGGAATCTCTAATAGTAAGAAATATACCAGCCCGAGGCAGTAAGGTCCTCCGTCGGCCTCCGAGCGGACTGCACAAGTCGCAAGAGTACCGCCCCGTAGTAGATGGATTCCGTGATTAAACATTGAACAAATGTCCAATATTTATCATTTCTATCGTCACCTCTCCTAAATGCGAACAAATTTGTTCCCGTTCCAGGTCGCCGTGAAAACTCTCCGAGAGGGCACGATGTCGAAGCAAGCGTTCCTGCAGGAGGCCGCGATCATGAAGAAGTTCCGCCACAAGCGGCTGGTGGCGCTGTACGCCGTCTGCTCGCAGCAGGAGCCGGTCTACATCGTGCAGGAGTACATGTGCAAGGGCTCGCTGCTGGAGTTCCTCCGGAACGGGGAGGGCAAGTCGCTGCACTTCGAGGACCTGGTCTACGTGGCCGCGCAGGTCGCCTCCGGGATGGAGTATCTCGAATCTAAACTGCTCATACACCGGGACCTCGCCGCCAGGAACGTCCTCATAGGGGAAAACAACGTCGCGAAGATATGCGACTTCGGCCTGGCCAGGGTCATCGAGGACAACGAGTACTGTCCCAAGCAGGGCTCGCGGTTCCCCGTCAAGTGGACCGCCCCGGAGGCCATCATATACGGGAGGTTCTCGATCAAGAGCGACGTCTGGTCCTACGGCATACTGCTGATGGAGCTGTTCACGTACGGCCAGATACCGTACCCTGGGCTGCACGGCAAGGAGGTCATCGAGCAGGTGGAGCGGGGCTACAGGATGCCCAAGCCCGTGGGCCAGTACCTCCCGGACGACATCTACCGGCTGATGCTGCAGTGCTGGGACGCGGTGCCCGAGAAGCGACCCACCTTCGAATTCCTCAACCACTACTTCGAGTCGTTCACGGTGACGAGTGAGATCCCGTACAGAGAAGTTCAAGACTAGTGCTGTGATATAGTGAAATAAACACTTCCGAAACCTAGAACCCTGTCGCGAGGCGCTCCCCCCGCGCCCCCCTCGACCCCTCCCGCGGCGCCCTCGGGACGACACTCGGCGCGGCCCGAGCTGGGCGACACTCGAGCCCAAATCTGTATTCCAACACTTCCCCTTGCCGAAACTGTAAATGGACGGCTCCAAAACCTTCGTTGGAATCTGATTTCAGTTGGAGTGTTAAAAAATACTGGTCCACGGTAAGCTCAGTCTGATTCTCGAGTGTTGTCTCGCGGCCGATCGGTGCAGAAATAATGCGCATTTATAGAGTGATTTTGACCTAATTATCAAACGGGGAACGCTCACATCGGTAGTCCGATCGCTCGACACACACTCACGGCCGGTCGGACATTTTTAAATAGGCTCGTTCGGAAGTTTGGCGAATCGTACAGTACAGGCGAACGTACACGAGCATCCACATCCACATCCATAATTTAGTCACGTGAATTTATCGAAGTAATCTAACGTTTAACGTGTTCACGGAATTATTCTTTTTTCATTTGAACCGTTTGCAGATACCGGAATAACTAAAGTTTATCAAACCGTAACTATTGTTTCACTCGTTCATATCAGATAATGTTACAGAGTGTGACAACATTTATTTAGACATAAATGTTTATTGTTCGTTAATTAATACGTTATGTAAAATAATACCCAAAACCTGTGCGAGGAACATTTATAGATGAAACTTAAGCTTATTAAAATGTGTTTAACACACTCTCGTAACTAACTTCCTGAGTGACAATCGAGCCAATAACAGTAGTTAATTTGTTCGAGGCCATACGTTCAGGACTACCAATGTGATGTGTATAACATTTTTGTGTAGGGTCCTTAGCTTGTACTGGTATTGATTTTATGAAACCCGATGATATTTGACGTCTCCATATTTAACAGTCGGTTACCACTACGTTACATTTGTGTGTTGCCGTCGCTCCGAGCAGAAATGTATGCACCTACCGCGAAATCGGTCGTCTGAGCACCAATTGATAATTATAGAGTGCAGTTTCAAATTTCTACCAAATTTTATACAACCTTTGTCTAGTCAATGTCAGGAATTGTTTATATTTTAAGATTTAATAAGTTTTTAGTTGGTATTTTATTGAGAAATGAGAAACACACACTTCTAAATCCAAGAGGAATAATTTGATTTGCATCGCGTTATCGCCCGTATATTACAAATGAAAATATAATCAAAAGCTAGGTAATTGATGATGAGCGCGTTTGAGCGGATTGGATTTTTGTTTTCTTACCTTTATTTTTAATTAGTTGGTACACAGAGGCGGTTTCATCTCTAAGTAGCGGTCTGTGCCAGGCGTCCCTCTTGTTTTAGCATTGACGTTAGTATCCGGATGAAATCCTCATTTGTACCTCACTTATGATGTGTACGCGTATGTGCGAGTTTTTGTATTTCGAAGGACACACTTGACATTGAAACTTTAAAATGTAATTTTGTACGATACCATTACACTCGAGACGACCGAATGATACTATTAAATTATCATTGTTCAGTTTAAATAAATGCTAAATTACTTTCTTCATGTTACGGCACGCAACACACAAATGTAACTATATACAATAGATGTTAAACTTTCGTGGCTCAGACTTAACAGCACTAATACGCACCAATATTAAATAATTTTGATACTTTAGATCAGAATAAAATATTGTATGATCACGGTACAATCTTTATTCCAATATGGCGGCTATCATCGCCATTTTGAATCGTACTGACAAGCTGAAATTAGCTTGTGTGCTTAAACTAAGTGTAGCACCTTACGCTAGTTAATCTGATTGCGGAATTTTTCTACTCTTAGATTAAAAAATACAGGAAAAGTATGAGCTTCATATTTCTTGACTTAATATTGGATTGATTTGTGATTATTTTTTGTACATGACATCTTCCCAACATCTGTATTTTTGCATGACATTAGAACCAGGCGTCGTTATTGTGGACGTTAAAACGTTAATGTTGGGGGAATATTGCTAACCACATGTGTGTATAATTTGTCACATTAATACTGACTCGTGTCGTCAGTCATACAAAAGCTTGTCGAGATAATAACCACGTTTCCCGCTTTTTGTCTTATACATATATTTTCACTATTTTATTTTCAAGCCTTAGTTTACCTCCTAGTGTTACTTGTCTGCTTTACATATTAATTTTAAATATCGACGGTATAGAACAGTGATTTTAAAGTTTGGATATCTATCTCAGTAATTTCTTTCTCAGTAAACTAACTACATTTGGTACATTAGTAGATCTTTAACATAACAACATACGCTTACCACATTTGTACACAATGAAATTCAAGTTACAATAGCTTACTTACGTACTTATCGCAGCTTCAAAAAAATGTAAGTGCTTACCAGATTTGTGTTCTATACCATCGATATGATTGATCGTAAAATAACGATATTTATGTGATATGGATTTACATGTTAAGTGCTCATACAAGTTTGTTTAACCATAAAACAAAAAACTTTGAATCGATGACGTCATCACGTAACTTAATTTTTTTTAACAATGTTTTCTTATATTTTGGACCAAACTGTCGAGGGAACTGAGTATGTCATTTTACAAAATCATCAAATGTAATTTTTCAACTGTTCTATTCTTATTTATTTTCGCAATAGTAGTTTGGAGACGCGTGGTCACTTGTAATTATCTCACAGTCAAACCAAAGCAACTCGCCAACCGTCGAAACCATCACCTTGTTACGGTAATTGTTAATTTATAACCACATATTATAAGAATATGTTCCAAAAACGTATATTTTCCTATTTATTATCGATTCTAGCTTTAAGCGTGATAGATGTTTTGCATTTGTACAAACTGTTCACTAAGGAATAAGCAATAAGAGTTGACTTGATAGTAAACATGATATTTTCATATTCTAAATTGATGTGATAACGTATCACTTAGGAACAGGAGCTGATTACAAATAATCAAGGGCTCGGAGATTTGCTCGCTGCGAGGTCGCGATGTATGTTTTGTATGTTATCATATGTAAATGTTTAATAACAAAAATAGGAGGCGTTAAGTTGAAGTAAACATATGGCTAACAAAAATACTTGATTAATTGAAGGCGGCTCGAGGACAATCAATTCGTCTACAATTCATAAACAAGGACACCTACTTCGTATACTTAAAAGAAAATATGGAATTTTAAATTTGGCTTGGTACTCGGCATTCTGCTTACCAGGCAAGGAACCTGGCGTGAAGATGTGTATCAAATCTTCTTTTTTATATAGGTACATGTTCATATGTGTGGAGAGTTATATGTAACTACTAGCTGTCTCGACGAACTTCGTACCGCCCGCACTTAGAGGGATCAAAAATAGATTTAGTCAGATTGTCAGACCTACCCGACATGCACACAAAATTTCATAAGAATCGGTCAAGCCGTTTTAGAGGAGTCTAATTGCAAACACCGCGACACGAGAGTGTTACGTATAATATTGTGGTAGTGTCGTAATGCTTAAAATATATTATTAACATATATTTTTAAAAATCTATAAAACCATTAATATGTAGATTTTATAAACGATGAGTATTTCTTACTATCAGGAGTCTATCCGCTTGCTCGTCTTCCACAGTATATTGTATACCTTTGGGTGCATTACTTATTATATTGAAGTAATTTTATGTTTTTAATTTAATCCCATTAAAACTCAGCGGCATCTTGTCCGAGCCCTTATTGTTCGTGTTATATTGTTAAAATATACTAAAATTCTTGAAACTGATTAATATAAGCTGTTGATTCTTTGTGAGTAATCCAATGTTTAGTTATATCCTATAATATATTATTTATCTGATTATTTTTGTATGTTGGGCGAACACGAATTGCTATATATTGTAAAAACACGATAGTTTCCAATGAAAGTACTCAGCCGTTCGCTTAGGGAGTAATATTGGTCGTTCGTTTTTGTCGATTTGGAACATCAGTAAGACCAACGCGACACGATTACAGAATCAAATGTATAATTGATTTTAAAGACATAGAATCCGACTTCAAGTTTCCTCTTCCAAGACTTCCAACTTTACATAGTTCTCAAGAGATTATCTCAATTATATATTAGTTTCATTTAGAACTGAATACTTTATTATTTCAGAGAAACGCGTTATATGTCTCCCTAAACGTATGTGGATGGTTATTCAGTAATGTACCGAGCTTGCACCAAACGTTCAGCCACAACGTAACTAGAGAAGTTTTTTCAAACCAAACCACACATTTCGAAAAACCAAACAATATAATATAGCTTTAGGACCATTTACCAAAGAGTTATTGTACATTAAGAAGGAATGATAGTCTAAGAGGGTATATTTAATTTTTATTGTAGTTAGAATTTGTGACCTGTATATGTTCATTTGACCAATATCCTAAATTTTTTGACATGTATATTGCTAAATTGTATTATAAATATATTAACACGATATTTTACTATGGTACAAGTTTCGACTGATCACAAAATATGCGGAAACTGCCGTTAGTTTTGTAATGAGATTTACACACAAGAGCCACCCGAGATACAAACGAAACGACGCCTGTATGGTGTAGTTATTGGCTTTCCATTTTTGTTTAGCGGGAACATCTCTTTAGGAAACTTAATCCTCCGGCCTCAATAGGCAATATGTATGTAATTTAGATAAAGTAAAAAAAAGATAAAGTACCTTCACGCTTATTATCCCCTCAGTGGTAGGCGTTAGTATCCACGACTCGTAAGTTCAGCAGATATACTAGAACACACCCTCGATTAGCCAAGGTACTGGGGCTCTGATGTGATAGGTGGCAAGCCTATCGCCACTTCGGGCACATTCCAATCCCGGGCAAAGTAATGCTTACTCAGAAATATCTGAAAAACATTTAAGATAAGTTGCCCGACCTGGGAATTGAACCCGGGACCTTTCGTGGTTTTAACAGGCGACAGCCGTACCGTTACACCACAGAGGTATAGCCCATACATATGGCCCGAAAAATAACGTGTACCTAAACTTTATTGCTGAAGAATTTCGCAAACGTAACTATATTGTTATTACGAAACGTTTGGCGTTTTTTAATACATCCGAAAATGATAGTTTGAATATTTTTTTAATCTATTAATTATTTTTTAAATATGAAATATTGTTAAAAAATTAAAAAAACATGCATATTTCTTATTAGGTAACGCATCATCAACGTCTCTAATATAGGCAGCGATTATTGTAAATAGAAATTGTATAAATTCGTTGCAAATATCAACAGAAACAGCGACGAATGCTGTAGAAGACCATGGAATCTCTAGTCGAGTTAGCTTGTACTTTCATTTCTCACTAACTTTCCAAATTTGCATACATTTTGTTGTGGGAACTAATTTGCTAAGTGTAAATGCCAAACTAGTCGAGTGGCTCGAGTGCGTCGACGAGAACTCCCCATAACTTGTATTTTCCGCAACTAGACCTTCCCAAGATGAACTCGAGACTATCCGTCGGCGAGTCGCTCTGTTTATATGAAAATGCTTTAACACGTATCCATTTCTAATCTAGACTTGTATACAATGTTGGAGATGGCGTCTCGAATATAACATTCCAATATTTGAACACTAATTTGGACACTTTTGTATGAAAATGATTAGATTTATAAGATTTTGTACATACAATGAAATAAATGTCATTGATATAAATAGATTTTTATTTACATTAAAATTCATTTGTGGTGTTACATTTGCCGATAGTTGAACGTCGTCACGCCCATCTCCCGAAAATAGTCAGCAGAAGTACATGTGCACCCACCATTAGCCGACGACATTAGGTTAATTAGCAGGCTCAAAAATTATGATTTCCAATTGATTTCAATATCCTGTCCTCAAGATGTAGAGTTAAAGTTATTGTAGCTGTAATTTTTGAACTACAAAACAAACTAAACAATTTATACACTACAAAAACTGGTCGCAAAATTAACCTATGGATTTATAAACTAATAATAAATTAACAAAATGTATCTGATTTTATTTGATTCTTTAAACTAAGTATTAACGATTGGCTTAAATATCGCGACAAGCTTTTATAATAAATTAATACTAACTTTCAACAAGCGGCTTCGCCCGCGTTAATTATTTTAAAAACACAAGTAACTTTGAAAGGAAAGAATTTTATCAGACTTATAATCCTTATTGCGTAAAACACACCCTTTTTAAATGTAGTCGGTTAAAAAGTAGCCTATGTTCTTCCTCAAGGTCAACTCATCTGTACCAAATTTCATCAAAATCTGATGAGTGGTATAGGCGTGAAAGCGTAACAGACAGATAGACTGACAGAGTTACTTTCGCATTTTATAACACTAGTACGGATTAGTAGGGATGTAGTGACGTTGTAAGTCGTCAGCAAAAATGTTAAACAAAATTTTATTTTGTTCTTTTTATAATTTTTTTATAAAAAAAAATTTTTTTTAGCATATTTCAATAAAAGCTTATTGTAATGAAATACCGACGGTAAACAAATTGTTTTTACTTTTAACTTATTCCTCATATTTTTCTTGAGATGCTTTGTGCAGAAAATCATAAATTGCTAACATCGAATAATCTGCCTGTAAATCCTCTTCAATATTTAATAAAAGGTAACTAATATCGTAACACGTTTTATAACATCTACATATACGTCTCATACTGTGTCAGCATACATTTTAGTCTTAATTCTAAGATATCTGTACTCAGATTGATATAGACTTTGTATTGAACGCCAACACTGCAAGATTGGCGTAGGGACATATCCCGGGTGTTTCTTCCCATAGTGATTTAAATATATTGCCAGGACTACCAGCGTCCCCGACCACGCGTATCTGAAAATAACCATTCTGAGGTGAGACCACCGATGTTTGGGATGAAGGACAATGTTACGGTACTGCTCCCAATTGTAGACACAAATCTTGGTGCATATGCGAAGTGGCGTATCTATGCCGTTCGAGGCCCGGGGCAAATTCATCGGATGGGTTCCTTCCCCTTCCCCCAATATATAAAAGCTAAACCAACAATAATAATATTTTTTTATTTTATAATACTTATTTATACATTTTTACTTATAAGAGTACAATAACAAATCACTACGTTAAATAGGAACAAACTTTGATATACGCAGTCCGAATAATCATATTGTTGTAAACCGACCGGGGCCCCTTCCGGCTGGGGCCCGTGGCATTTTGTCGACTTGCAAACCCGTAGTTACGCCACTGGCGTGGCCATTGTATTTTTTGGTTGATTTCGATTGTGACAATACCTAAAATAAATAGTTAAATATCGTCAGGCACCTAGGTAAGTAAGCAGAACATACTTCTGCCTGCTGCTCCGAAGATATGGGCGTGACGATAATTAATTATTCTTAAGATTATTGAGTAATTGCTCAACATCGATAAGATGATCATCGCCTCTAAGAAACCAGGAGCTGCCCAGCCTCTCTTATAATATCTAGATACCTCCAAGGCTACTACCGACAATATATAAAACTACAAGTAAATAAACTTACTGGAATACAAAAGGTTTGCTAAACAGCACGAACGATATGACTATGGACAAAGCTTTCCGCATGGTCGTGACGGTGACGGCCACTGTAGCCCCACATATCCGCACCAGGGTCAGGACCGCTTGTAAGCCCATGTATCCACTCACACTGAGTAGTAATATGTTTGTGTACATGTTAAATGGATTCTGAAACAACATGTAAGTATGGATGAATAAAACTGAATGGACAAAATCATTATTATATTTAGCTACTGGGTTAGCTGTAATCAAATTTCCTTTGGAAATAAGCACGGCTTTGGTGTATGTGCCATTGCCTTTTTAAACTCTAATATCTTGTATACAATAAAGTATTAAATAAATAAAAATACATCGTATAAAACAAAGTCGCCCTCCACTTGTCTATATTTGAAAATAAAATTTTAAATTGTGCAATAGATTTCAATGCATTTTTTGCTGGTCTTTGGGTAATTTTTTCTGTAAGATTTATACATACAAGGAATTCCAATCAAGTAGTTGTATAATAGGAAAAATTCCATATTTTGTGAAAAAACCCTCAAAGAAACTATTTTCGAGTTCTTTAATTGAAAAATACATACATCAAGAAATATAACTACAGTAATGTAGATGATAAAAAGCCTACAAAAAAGTCAGTAAGTATACCTATCAATCTCTTAAGGGTTACTCCCAGTAACCATTTTTATATCTAAATAATGAAAACTTATGTAGTTATGTATTTTTTTCGCATTTCTTATAAGTATATATGTATGTTACATTATTCTGTATAGATTTGTGTACAGTAAAGTTAATAATATATAAAACTTTATTTGCAAATGCTTACCTATCACCGGTTAACTAGTGTCAACTCTTATCCATTATAATGGTAATAGAAAAATCAATTTGTAAAACTACAAGAGAAAAGAATTGCATCATCGAAGTTGATAATTTTTAAGCCTTGTCCAAGATTAAATATTAAAGGAAATTTAACAGTATCAAATAAACACACCAGCTGGGGGTATTCTCAGGCATACATATAAACATTGTAATTGCATCTTGATTAGATAAAATTTTGTTAATCTGCCTTAGTTTAATATAGAATTTTCTTTAAAACGATGTCAACTATTAAATAGAAAGTTAATAAAATAAGTGAAAATTGAAATACTGTAAAATATAAAAAATGAAATATCTTGATAGATAATAAAAAAATATTAATAGACAGGTATTACCTGTGCACAATATGAGTATCCATCACTCATAATTCCACTAAATCCAGTTATCAGAATCAGATAAATACAACCTATTGCATATGAGTAAAATACTACTTCATTGTTTGATGCCTGGAACTGCTTCATCGCTTTCTCTTGAACATTGCCTATGATGGCGTCGCAAAGTAAAGCCAGTGATATTATTATAATACCCACAAAATCAAAATTAGGCGAAGTTTTTGAATCAGCTAAAAAAAAGATTTGGTATTGATTAACCTACTCAAGTAAAGGCTTTTCTAAACATATTTCTGGAAATTATGACATTGAAGATAAATTATAACTAGCAGATTTCTTACCACCTATAGATAACAATAATAATAACAATCCTTTATAGGTACATGTACCAATGGTAACAATATGTTTTAACCATCACAGACCTTGCAATGAATTAATCTTTACCTTAACTTTTTCTGAGCCATTTTTAATACAAACATAGCTAATTGGCTCAATTAAAGATTATTAACAGCAATTTAACACCCATACACCAAATAGTTTGCGTATTGTCCCAGAGTGATATCAAGAGTCCTCAAAACCGGTATGAAGAAAATAATGAATGTGGATGGTGCTAGGCAATAGGGATGCAGGGAATGTGACACTTGGCACTTGATACTCTATGCCTAAACCTCAAGGACCTAGCGTGAAGATATGTGTGTATAAATGTAGTTCAAATCAAATTTAGATCTCATGAAATTTTGTGAGCATATTGAGTAGATCTGAGAATCAGCCAACATCTATTTTTCATACCCCTAATTGCAGATAGTATGAAATTCGCCGGTAAAGCTAGCTATAATATAGACATTATCTCTTCAATAGTTTATTTAAAATTTATATACAACTATAGAGAGCTGATTTAATGTCAATGTTTTACCGTCAAGTAAATTGGAAAATAATTTCTCTTCATAAATTTATAACTAAACTTATAAATAAATACATACTTACCCAGAGTAAACATAGTTAATCCTATGCACATTATAACAGCTGCTACATAGTCTAAGAAATTGTATCTTTTTCCCAATATAATAATACTTCCAATCATCACAGGTATTAGTTTGCAGCTTTTGAATATAAGCTGGGTTGGATAGTTCAAATAGCTCAGTGCTAAGTTTGACAATGACATAGTGCCAAGTGTTAATGCTGCTAGTAATGCATATGTCCTTATCGGAACTCTGGAATATGTATAACATATTTCAATTTAATAAATTTATAATTTTTAAAAGGAAGTGTGGTAGTTAATATTATTGGTGATGTGGTAATTTATATCATGTCTAAAAATGAAGGAAAAAAAAATTCTCTTTTCCATAAAATAACTATTGCTTTCTTGGGCCAATGTATTTTATTTAAATTTTTATTTATTTATTTATTTATTGTGCCAACAAAGTATACACTACCTAATACAAATATTTACATAAAACCTTTACAAC